>OX463834.1:752107-999607 GCA_949825045.1 Argyresthia goedartella | reverse complement strand
GGGGGATTGCAGGAGAAAGCTAAGAGAGTGCCATGTGGCGGTGCTAGACTTTGCCAAGGCGTTTGATACAGTGTCGCATGCGGCGCTGGGCAAATTGCTGGAAGCAAGGGGCTTGCCGGCTCCTTTCTGTGCTTATGTGGCGGGACTCTATCGAGCCGCGAGTACTACACTCGTGGTGAGTGGTGAGACTAGCCCCCCTGTGATGGTGGGTCGCGGGGTCCGTCAGGGAGATCCGTTGTCCCCCGCTCTGTTCAACATGGCTTTGGACGTTGTTCTTGCGGCCCTACCCGGAGAAGTGGGCTATAGGTTGGAGGGGGAACGTGTTTCCGCTCTGGCTTATGCCGATGACCTCGTCCTCCTCGGAGGTTCGAAAGTCGGGTTGCAGGAGTCCTTGGATTGTGTTGACAGAGTGGGTAAGATGATGGGTCTAACGTTGAACCGTTCTAAGTGCTCCGTCCTCTCAATGATACCAAATGGACATACTAAGAAACACCGTTACCTCACTGAGAAGTCCTTTAAGATCGGTGGAAGGTACCTAAAACAAGTGACTTGTTTTGAGCGTTGGCGTTACTTGGGAGTTGATTTCAGTGCTGCTGGATGTGCGACGTTAGAGATTTCGTTGGGGGTTGCTTTGAGAAATATCACCAGGGCTCCCCTGAAGCCGCAGCAGCGGCTCGAACTCGTCAGGGGTCACCTAATTCCGAGATTCGCGCACGGGTTAGTGCTCGGTAAGATCTCGGACGACCGCCTGCGTAATCTCGACGTCCTGATCCGGAAGTCTGTTCGTTCGTGGCTTCGGCTGCCTAAGGATGTGCCTCTAGCGTATTTTCACGCTTCAACTAGGGACGGTGGCTTGGGTGTTCCGTCGGTTCGTGCTTGGATCCCGGATCTCATTGTTATGAGATTCAGGCGTCTGGACACGTCCGAATGGCAAGTTGCCCGAGCTGCTACGGGATCGGAGTCGATCCGGAAACGGTTGAAGTGGGGATTGCGCCAATATCAGAGGCTGTCCGCTGAGCATCCAACCACACACAGAAGGTCTGTGTGTCAGTATTGGCAAGATAAGCTCCATGCGTCCTGTGACGGGACTGAGCTCAAAGACTCTTCGCTCGCCCCCGCATCCACGAAGTGGATTAGGGAGGGTGTGGCGTCAGAGAGACTACGGCTCACACCATTCAGCAATGTCACAGAACGCATGGTGGCAGAATCGAGCGCCATAACTGCGTGGTTCGCTGCGTCGCGAGTGCGATGGAGAACCTGGGCTGGGTGGTTGAGAAGGAGCCGAAGATACGGACTGCAGTTGGTCTAAGAAAGCCTGACATCATAGCCGTTAAAGAGGGTCAGGGGGTTATTGTGGATGCACAAGTGGTCTCGGGTCGCAGACCTCTTGATGAGTCGCATCGTGTCAAACGTGCTAAGTACGCGAGCCATGATGAGCTTGTTGAGAGAGTAGCGAGTAAACTAGGACTACCAAATTCTGAGTGTGTTGCAGTGACAACTTGTACCATCTCCTGGCGAGGTGTATGGAGTAGTAAGTCCTATCGTGATCTAAAGACACTTCTTGGGCTTTCTGAGAAGACATGTCGTTTGGTACCAGGCCTTGTGCTGAGGGGCTCTCACATGAACTGGACAAGGTTCAACCAGATGACTACGGTCGTTGGATCGGCGACAGCTGAGTAATGTTGTCGGGGGTTATCCGGGGGGTGGAGTAGCTGGGCTCCTTTTTTAGCATCTTCTATGCCCCGTTTTTGCGGTACGTGGTCGCTCTATAGATTGAACATCAGAAGATCAATTTTTTTTCCCAGCCAATTTGGTAAAATTGCAATGAGCCTTTAGGAGTGTCAATAATATTCACTTAGTCTTTAGTATAGATCCTTTATTACAGTTCAGCTTTACACGGTACACCTGGGATAACACAGAAGAGACAAGTTACTTAGAACGCGATTACGGAACGACTAACTCGCAAGCAGAGCGCACTCGCTACCACTGTTACGTATTGCTGACATAAGCATGTCCCTACACTCATCCCCCTCTTAAAAAACAAAAATTTTACTTGAAATTTTTAACAATTACAAAACATTATGCAAAAACTTACTTGACTGACTGTACTTTGAAACGTCCAATACAATGCAAAAATACCTGATACTATCTGTAATGATTCTGCTGACTCTAAGTTCTGAGCAACGCTGCAATGATAAACACTAATGCAAAACTGTATTCTGATTCTGAATGATGAAATATACCTTCTGTTAATATATATCGTGTTTCATTTGTTATTTATAACAATGCTTATGCCTACATCCGTTTAACAAAACATTGTCTACATGTATTCCTTTCTAATTCAAAGATTAGAAATTACACTTGCAATTAAATACGTTAGTTAAAACTTGTTGGAATGAGTACCTCCTTGGCGTCATACTAAGTACACAATCCCACGAAAGTCCTACGTTGATACTCATTCCAACAATTACACATAAGTTGTATATCAATCAATACGTTATCAAACTTACTTGGGACGAAATACTGTAGTTATACAAAACTGAACTGAGGATAACCCACTTAAGTCTAACATAAAATACTTTAGTACATTCCATATTAACTTGTGTGACACAAAAATAAACGTACACCTATTCATTTTTGTGTCCCCAAGCCAACGATACATACATATGCGGTACATGTGTTTCAATGCCCGACTTGAAATTCAATACATTGCAATACAATACAATACAATACTTTGCAAATACAATCAATAGAAAAAAAAAACTTACGAGACTACTTCGTAATCGCTACACACTTTGGGATGCTGCATTCATGTCCTTTCTAAACAATTTTCTTAGATGATTCTTGTAAAGTCTGAAGGCCACATACAAATACATAAGCACTACAGCCACTGTCAGCACCATCAACATCACAAAATTACTATTAACTTTTGTTTCTACCTCTGTGATGCGCGGACTCGCGTTATTAGCTCCGTTTTGCGCAATGAGTATTTCCTCGTGCTTGCTTTGATTTCCACCCATTGTGTTCCAAAAAAATAGCAATTTTGTTAACTCGATACAATTGATGCGCTATGGGCCCGATAAGTAACTCTTATCAATATTGCGGTAATAATGACGATTTACTCTCGCACAGCTATATTTAAACTATTGACTATTCTAATTAATGGTGCTGACCGCTGAGGTAAACATTTTTCTTACAACAACATCCGTCATTTAACATCTGACAAAATCCGTATTTAAACTATATTATTTTCTATTCAAAACTTATACCTATTGCGTGTGCTCAATTAATGAAGCGCACGGGTCGCTTGACGACGCGGCCGCTACGTGTGCACTTTTCGCTGGCGGGTACTAAATCTGCCGCTGGCTCGAAATTTGAAAAGGGGGGTGGCATGTCTATTGTCTGTTGGTTTGTTTGTCCCCTAACTCTCAATGCTACCCTTGGGTTTCTGCCTAATGTATCTTCGTCTTCCCTAATTAAATACGCCGGTTTAAGCCTGTCTATAGAAACTTGCGTGATTCTGTTGGGCAACTGTATCGAATAATATTTGTCTGTTCTACTTACTATTTTGTACGGTCCGTCATACGGTGGCTGTAAAGGCTTGCGTACGGCGTCATTTCTAATAAATACATACTCACATAATTTCAGGTCCGGATGAACAAACACGGTTCTAGAATTCGAGTGTGAACTGGGCTGGGGCCTATTCTGTGCAATTGACTTACGCTTAGTGTTTCCAAGTACTCATGTTCATCTAACGATCTCTGAGGACTCTGTACATACATTTCACCTGGTAAAGTGATTGTCTGTCCATATACCAGTTCTGCGGCACTTATCCCTGAATCACTACGAATGGCTGTTCTCAACCCAAGCAGGATCGTTGGAAGTTCGTCCACCCACGAGGTCTGCGATAACCTTGCCATTAACGCCGCCTTAAGGCTACGGTGCCAGCGTTCTATCATGCCGTTGCTCTCGGGGTGGTATGGGGTTGTTCTGATTCTACTTACCCCTAACATATGCATCAGTTTTGTGAACAAATCACTCTCGAATTGCCGGCCTTTGTCTGTGGTTATTACCCTGCAATTTCCAAATCGACAAATCCAGCCCTCGTATAGCGTTTTTGCAACTATATCTGCCGTTATTGTTTTCAGTGGGAAAGCCTCAGGCCACCTGGTGAATCTGTCTATAACTGTCAATACATACCTGTACCCTTCCTGAGTTGTCTGTAGCGGGCCAACTATATCGACGTGAATATGTTCGAAACGTTCTCTCTTCTCAAATTGTCCTATGCCGGAGCTGGTATGACGCACTACTTTGGCTCGCTGACAGGCGATACAAGTTTTGGCCCAAAGGCCTACATCCTTATTCATACCTGGCCAAAAGTACCTCTTAGCTACCATTCTCCTTGTTGTCCTAATACCTGGGTGGCTGATGCCATGAATCGCATCAAAAACTTGTTTCCTCATATTTTCCGGGACGTATGGTCTAATATTTTTCTGAGTTACTTCACAATAAATCTTGCTGTCTGAGTTGGGCATGCTACATTGTTTCAATTCATAACTATTTTTATCGCTCGCTTCATTTAGCAGTAATGTAATCTGAGTATCGGCTTCCTGCGCTCTTGCTAGGTCTTCGAAATCGAACACAGTGGGACATTCTATTGTTTCTACACGGGACAAGGCGTCAGCTACAATGTTTAGGTCGCCTTTTATATGTCGTATATCTGTTGAGAACTCACTTATGTATGCTAATTGTCTAATTCTTCTAGCTAATTCCTTGCCGTTGTCGGGCTTTGTAAATGCGAATGATAGCGGCTTATGGTCCGTGAAGATTATCAATGGTCGGCCTTCGATCATGTTCTGGAAATGTTCGATTGATAAGTATATTGCTAAAAGTTCCCTGTCATAGGTACTATATTTAGTCTGAGTACCGGAAAGTTTCTTTGAGTAAAATCCTAACGGTCTCCACGACTTACCATCCCACTGCTGTAGTACTCCGCCGATACACGAGTCAGACGCATCAGACATCAGTGCTAAAGGAACGCCTTCCAATGGATGAGCTAGGGTAATAGCATTTCTAAGGCTCACCTTACATTGTTCAAATGCTTTACTCGCCTCCTCCGTCCACGTTATTCTGGTCTTATCTCTTTTCTTAGTGTTGTGCAGAAACTTGTTCAGTTCCTGCTGTTGTTCCACGGCTCTGGGCAGATGAGATCTGTAAAAATTAATCATCCCTAAGAATCTTCTCAGTTGTTCTACTGTTTGTGGACGAGGAAAATTCATGATGGCCTCCACTTTACTTTGGAGGGGTGTGATACCCTCCGCTGATACCTCATAACCAAGGAATTCTACTTTATCTTTTGCAAATTCACACTTTGCCATATTGATGGTTAGCCCGCACTCACTATACCTTTGGCAAACCACATCAAGGTGTTTCTTATGGCATTCCACACAATGACTCGATATAATGACGTCATCAATATAACAGAATAGGTTCGATTTTTCGGTACTCGATTCCCTGGTAGCCTCGCACCTAATCTGTTCTATGCCTTTTAATACTACGTCGTTCATGAACCTTTGATACGTCTGGGCTGCGTTACATAGGCCAAACGTCATTCTGGGAAACTCGAATAGCCCAAATGGGGTAATTATTGCGGTTTTTTCGACGTCCTGAGGATTGATTGGGATGTTATGGAATGCCTTATTTGCATCAATATGCGAAAAAAGTTTCTTACCTGAAAGTCCATATGTGAAGTCCTGCAGTCTTGGGATGGGGTAACGGTCCGGCTTGGTCGCCGCGTTCAGCTGCCTGTAGTCACCACAGGGTCGGATTTGCCCATCTTTCTTGGGCACAACGTGAAGCGGGCTTGCCCATTCGCTCTTCGATGGACGGCAAATACCTAATTCTTGCATATTCCTAAATTCCTCCCTGACCTTGTCATACCTATCTGGGGGTAAACGTCTCGCCTTTGCATGAACAGGTGGGCCCTTTGTATCAATGTAATGGTGTACCCCGTGTTTAGTATCATATTTCAGGTTAAAAGGCCTGGTTATGTCTGGGTATCTAGCCAAAATTTCGCTACAGGGGTTTCCGCCATCGAAAGTGCTCACTGTAGTAGCCCCATCATCAACCAAAATTCCTATTGTTTTTAAGTCAGTAATTTTATCTCGCAAACATTTCCCACTTACATCAACTAACAGCTTATAATGCTCTAAAAAATCTGCTCCCAAGATTGGTTTGCTTACATTGGCAATTACAAACACCCATTTCAATGCTCTTCTTAATCTTAAATTTAATACTAAAGTCACAGTTCCGTAGGTTTGTATCTCCGAACCGTTTGCCGCATATAGTTTATAAGATACATTTCCACGTCGCAAATGTTTGTTCACTTTTGATTTTGGAATAACTGAAATGTTCGCACCAGTATCCACTAACCACCGCAACGCGTTTTTACGATCGTACACACAGAGACGATTTTCTCGCAGCACGGTATTTCCTACGTCTCCTGAGGCCGTTGCTTCTAGTTTTCCGCCGGTTGTTTCCATGCGCAGGGTTTCTCACATCTAGTCGCTCTTGATCTAAATCGGAAATGGTACCGACAGAGCCAGTCCGGACTCTCTGGAGTTCTGTTAGGTGATGGCGATCTGCCCCTTGACGCTGATCTGCCCCTACTCTGGTACCTTGCTTGTGACCTGCCACGTATCTCGCCGCGCAGAGAAGCTACCTCCAGGACCAATTTGTTCATAGCTGTCATCATCTCTTGCATCGCGAAGTTTGCTGCACCGCTGCTTACCGACGCTACCTCGTTCACACTCGTTATGTTTTCCACTACCTTATCTGCAATTGTCCCCAGGTTCTCCAATGTCTGATCTTGACTCGCTGTCAACACCGCTCTTACAGGCGTCGGTAGTCGTGCCATCCATAATCTATGAACTGTTTCATCACTCGCTTGGCAGTTCCTTGCTAAAGTCATCATTTTTCGTAGCAGCTGCGTGGGTTTCTGTGATCCCAAATCCATTTCACCGACCAGACGCTGAAATTGTCGTTCTGGAGACTCTTCGTACACCTTGAGAAGCCTCTCTTTGAGTGAATTATATTTCCCTTCTGCTGGTGGTGTATAAAGTATGTCTGAGCACTGTTGTAATGCATCCCTACTTAACTTTGACACTGCCAGTTGGTATTTATATTCGTCACCTTGTTTCTGGGGGCTGACTATCGCCTCGAACTGTGCGAACCATAAACGCGGCTGTTCCTGCCAGAATTCAGGGATTCTCGCCGACACCGAAATTGACGCCATTTCAGATGGTTGCTCTTCTTTGCTGGGTCCGGCGGCGGCTCCAGCCTTGTCTTGGCCCGCTCCCTTACTCATTGTTCCACGTTGAAACTCCGGCCAAGTCGTGGTTACTTAGCCGGGAGTCGTCCCGTCGCCGCTCGTTCGTAGGTAGGTATACACTTGTCACTGCACTGATTCCCAGAAAAAAAGCGTCGGGGTCACCAATTTAGGAGTGTCAATAATATTCACTTAGTCTTTAGTATAGATCCTTTATTACAGTTCAGCTTTACACGGTACACCTGGGATAACACAGAAGAGACAAGTTACTTAGAACGCGATTACGGAACGACTAACTCGCAAGCAGAGCGCACTCGCTACCACTGTTACGTATTGCTGACATAAGCATGTCCCTACAAGCCCATTTTGGGCTAAGGGGCAGTGGGCTCATTGGCGTTCGTCCGTAATGATTACCATCACGGTCACGAGGCCGGCGGCAATTTCCATTGGAAAATAGCCAAATGCCTCGTCATCTAATTAGTGACACGCATGAATGGATTAACGAGATTCCCACTGTCTTCACCAACAAAATGATTGAGATCTGAAAGAGTGCCATCTTTTCAGTAATCCTGATATTCAATTGGGCCAAAAGTATGGCTTGCACGAGCAAAAAAAGTTATAGCACAAGTTGTAAACTACCTATCTTTGAATGTGTGTCAGGGGATCAGGGACTCCGAACACGGGGCTACGGAACGACGACGCGAGGGCGATTCGAGTTTCATATTGTATGGGCGGAGTCCCTAACGGTCAAACCAAACTTTTTTACCCTACCGCACTCCTCCACTACCTCAGGAACCTACTCAGTGAACACTTTCACTGCTAGTAGAGTAGATATCTACTAGAGTAATAGACAACCTTTGATTTAGAATTTTAGATTTTGCTTCTTTGTAGTACACTCGGAAGTTGCGAAAGTGTTAAGCGCTATGGGCACCATCCTCAGTAGCCGGGAGAGGGGGCTGCGGGGTAGTGACTAGAGCCGCCTCCCTCACGCGCGGTGGATCTCGAGGAAGGTTGCCGAGTGGTGTCTAGTGCCGTCTCCCTCACGCGCGGTGGATCTCGAGGAAGGTTGCCGAGTGGTGTCTAGTGCCGTCTCACTCACGCGCGGTGGATCTCGAGGAAGGTTGCCGAGTGGTGTCTAGTGCCGTCTCCCTCACGCGCGGTGGATCTCGAGGAAGGTTGCCGAGTGGTGTCTAGTGCCGTCTCCCTCACGCGCGGTGGATCTCGAGGAAGGTTGCCGAGTGGTGTCTAGTGCCGTCTCCCTTACGCGCGATGCATCTCGAGGAAGGGCAGCAGCGAGGTCGGCAACTCGCCCGGACGCGGCGGCACCATCTTGCCCAACACCTGCAACCATACATGGATGGCTCGCAAACAAGTAACAACTCAACTATCTAAACTAAACCATCCAATGGCAACCGGATAAGAGCAGTCCGATTTCAAGCTATCACTTCAGTTTATTAGTTAGTTTTAACGCCTTTTCAATTGCACACAACAACAAGCTAGTATCACACATGTCAGATATCTAAGTCATGGGTTACTCACTCTAGTGGCTAGACAGTGTACTCACTGTAGCAGCTGGACTATATAACTACTCACTCTAGCGGCTAGACAGCATACTCACTCTTGTAACGTTGTAAGTTACCGTTGTCTTCACTCTATCATTAACTGGTCTTATTTTAAATTTAAGTAGTAATTCTCTTAATAAAACTACCAAATGAGGCTAGTAATCACAGTATTAATTTTCACGCGCTGTACTAGCAACATTCCACTGTTGACAACTCACTCGCTCTGCTATGATTGGCCCGTTTTAAACTAACTAGCCGTGACCGCAACTTGACTTTGCGGCGCCGGCGTCATTCCGAAAACTCACTCAGCACTATACGCACGTCCGTCCTACTGGCGCTCTGTAACGGTCCCTTTTTACCGTACGCCGACGAACGACTCTAAACAGTAATTACTTACGTTTAATCATAACGTACTACTAGTAGTTACGTTTTAGTTTTGTCTGTGCTTCATATTAACCCCGATTGAGGTGAGTGGTGAAAGATACTGTTTTAAAATCATCTTACCGTTAGGTACTTTCGGGCTTACTCATTTGTGTCCAGAATCATCTCATTTCATTTATTGCTTGTTGCGTTTTATTCCTTTTAGACTCGCTAATTATTATTTCGCGATATTCACATCGCATTGTAACGCAAATTGCTACCCGCTTTTAGACACGCGTTAGTGTGTCTTGGCTTCTTATAGAATGTCTGGAAAATATGTTCAGCTCACTAAATTATACTAGCTACCTTTTTGTGTGGAAATTGTTGATTGTTACCGGCAGATTTCATATTTGGGCATTTCATAAAATGTCCGGATTGTTTGCATAATGTCCCAAGTGAGGTCTGCCGATAAACAAATAAATATCCTTTTTTTATATATAGAAATAATTAATGTTACCGGCAGATTGCACATTTGGACATTTTGTAGAATGTCCGATTATTTGTAAAATGTCCCAAGTGGGGTCTGCCGATAACAAATATGAATGCTTGCTTGTTTTTATTCCTAGCACTGTATTTTCCTTTGTATATGTAACTCCGTTCTGATTGTTACCACCACGACAACACTATTCTTTTCTTGGCGGGTGGAGCATTCGGACGGAGTGCAGTAACAGATGTTAAAGGAGGAACGGTTTCGAATTCCAGTTCGGGGTTCCTGGCACCTCTTCGGGATCACCGCTTTTCCTCGCTACCCTACGGTTTCCCGGTTCCTGACACCGCTTCGGGCTAACCTGCTTCCCTGCTCCGGCTGCATTCGGACCGTTACTTCTCCGACGTCAGCGGCACTCCGACTACGGCAAACAAAACCCGCAGGGAAGATTCGTTGCTGCGTAACCAGGGTCAGACTACATTTGGAGAACCCACGTTAAATAAAATTTCTTGTTGGCTACCTATTTGGAACCTTTTTATTCCTCTCCAAGTAGGGACGTCACAGTGGCGCCCATAACGTGGTTAGTCTGGCCTTGCTTACGCTGTAAGTAGTTAGTTGTTTGTGTGTGCGTGTTTTTGTAAACGTTTACCTGTGTTGTAATTTTGGTTTTGCTTAGCAACTTCTGTGTACGTGGTTATTATTCAAACTTTTAAATTGTAGTGTTTTTTTCAAATTCCTACGTTGGTTTTAATTTCTCGTTCTCTTATAAAAAAATTAACCACCTACCCACTAGTTGCAATATTTTTATTTGCAGTTTTAACATATATATTTTTTTCTACATCGTCATTCACTTCATTCATACCGTCAAAACCTAACGTACATAAATCATTTTGTAACAGAACGGAGACTAATTAGTAGCGTCATTTTCAATTCCTTGATTTCTCTTCCTGTGCTGTCCCGGGAAATCAAAAAAAGAATACGGCAGTTGCATTTCCTCCTGTGCATGTCGTAAGAGGCGACTAAAGGAATCAGTACACTTTCACTGCTCATCTCTTTGATATTTATTATTTGAGCTGCATCATGTCTTTTCAAATTAAGTTTCTCTCTCTAAACAAAGCAGAACTGGAGTACGAAGTTGCCATCAGAGGTGAAAACCCAGGCACTACCGCAGAAATTTTACGTAAACAAATAACTAAACTTGTGACAGAATACCCGTCAGAGGACGTTCTGTTATCTCACCTTGAACCTAAGGACGACTTACTTGCAGTCGTCAAAATCTTGGACAAAGTGCAATCTACTCTTGACGGACCTGCACCAGATAGATCCTCTCTTCTTAGGACACAAAATCTGATGCACCATGTCTATCACAGATTAAGTCGGGTACCTACGGATGAAAAGTTCGAAACGGGCCATGATCAACTGTCGGAGATTTACCGAAAATATTATTCGAAGATCCTAGCTCTCTTATCACAAGCAAAGGATCCCCTTTCAATATCTTCCTCGTCTAATACTGCGTGTAGGGAATCAACGCCATCTGTTAGTGGCGCGAGCGTGATTTCTGTAACTTGCGAGCGTAGCAATACTTCCGAACTTAGTAAATTGAAGTACGACGGGAAATCATGTGTTCGGGCTTTTATCGAAAGGGTTTCGGAACTGTGTCAGGCCAGAAATATTTCGGACTCCAAACTTCTGTCCTATGCAACGGAAATTTTCACCGATCAAGCATTGCACTGGTTCCGAAGTATAAGAGATAGCGTTAACAACTGGTCGGATCTCAAATCTCTGTTGTTAGAGGATTTCAGCCAAACTGACTATGATTATCGTCTACTTTCTGAAATTAGGGCTCGCACTCAGGGCGAATCAGAAACGATAACCATTTATCTTTCCATAATGGCAGGAATGTTTTCGCGCTTATCGAAACAATTATCCGAAGAGGACAAATTAGAGATACTATTGCACAATATCCGGCCATGTTATGCGAGTACGTTGGCCTCGGCAACTCAGATTGTGGATATTGGGGTATTGAGAACGTTGTGCAAAAATTACGAAAATATACAAACCCGTATGTCACACTTTCGCGAGCCACCAACGATTACCACACACACACTAGCACCCGAATTTGCTTACGAGCCATGTAAGACGAAATCTGACAACCATGTCTCTGCGATCGCTCCTGCAACAACTGTAAAGTCAAATAACTTTTGTCTAAGATGCCGCTCTAACACTCACGATCTTCGTCAGTGTAAGGTTAGTCGTGACGTCATCGTCTGTTTTGGGTGCGGTAATAAAGGTGTAAAGAAACCTGAATGCCCTAAATGTACTCCTACCGTTCAAAAAAACTAATTAGCCAGAATTGGGACGGTTCTAAGGGTCATTTCGATAGAGTAGATTTTGAAAAATGGCTACAAACCCTTAGAAACTTCTTCTCTAGTTTCAGAGTCGCCTCAATTCTGGATAGTAAACCAACAAAGGACAGTAGACCCTATATTTCCGTTAGAATCGGGGACATCCCTGCTTCTGGTCTACTCGATTCTGGATCTGCTGTCACTATTCTCGGCAATGATTCTCATAAATTATTGTCGGACCATGGTCTAAAAGTATTTACCGATGATTGTATCTCCGTGACTGCTGCTGGAGGCCAGTCCCTTCAAAGTATTGGCTACATCAATCTTCCCATTCACTTTGAAGAACAATTCCACATTATTAAGGGTTACGTGTTACCAAATGTGGACAGCCCACTTATCCTAGGCATTGACTTTTGGCGGATTTTCAATATTTGTCCCAAATACTTAGGTAGCATCACCTTGTCCAACTCTTCTTTGGCAGAAATAAGTATCGACAAAAATGAGACTTTTATACAGTCTTACGATAATCTCTCTGATTCACAAAAGTCCACAGCCGATTCAATTGTCAGTCAATTCCAGGAAATCTCCACTGACAGTATGGGCCTTGGTAGAACTAGTCTTATAACTCACCATATCGATACTGGTGACTCTCAACCTATAAGACAACGTTACTATCGAATGTCACCTGAGAAGCAGCGAATTTTGGTAGAGCAAGTCGACGAAATGCTAGCGTTAGATGTAGTTGAACCTTGCGAGAGCGCTTGGTCGTCCCCTGTCCTCATTGTCTATAAAAAGAATGGACAACCTCGCTTTTGCCTCGACAGCCGTAAACTGAATTCGGTCACAAAAAAGGACGCATATAACCTACCCTATATAACTGAAATATTAGACAACCTACGCGATGCAAAATTCTTATCTAGCGTAGATTTGTCGAAAGCGTTCTGGCAAATTCCAATAGCTCCAGAAGATCAAGACAAAACTGCATTCTATGTTCCAGGCAGAGGAACTCTCCGTTTTAAGACCACTGCTTTCGGTCTCACCAATGCCCCTGCCACTCAACAAAGGCTTGTCGATCTTCTGTTCGGGAATTTTGATCTAAAGGCGTTCGCATATTTAGATGATATTATTATCATCAGCAGCAGCTTTGAGGAACACGTGTCCTTACTACTAGGCGTGCTGCATAAATTAAAACAAGCGAACTTATCCATCAACCTTGAAAAATGCAAGTTCTTCAGAAATGAGTTGAAGTACTTGGGTTATGTTGTGGATGCGCATGGCCTTCGCACTGATCCTGAAAAAGTCGAGGCTATCCTTAATTTCCCAACACCCACAAAAAAAAAAGATCTTAAACGCTTCCTTGGAACAGCCACGTGGTACCGCCGTTTCGTCCCCAACTTTAGCACTATTGCCGGACCACTCAACCAGCTGACTTCAAGTAAGAAGAACGCACCCAAGTTTCAGTGGACAACTGAAGCTGATGATGCTTTTAATAAGCTAAAAGAGTGTCTTGTATCAGCCCCGGTTCTCTCTTGTCCCAATTACGATTTACCGTTCGAAGTACACACTGATGCGAGCAATTTTGGGATTGGTGCCATGCTCACACAAACGATTGATGGTAAAGAACATCCGATTGCATACATGAGTAGGGCGTTGTCGGGATCTGAGAAGAACTACAGTATAACCGAGAGGGAGACGCTAGCAGTTTTAACCGCTCTAGAACACTGGCGGTGTTACTTGGAAAACGGAAAAACCTTTACCGTTTACACCGACCACTCCGCGCTCAAATGGTTCTTGTCACTGGACAACCCTACCGGAAGACTAGCACGCTGGTGTGTGAGGTTGTCTGCCTTTAATTTCGAACTTAAACATCGTCGTGGGGTCGATAATGTCATTCCAGATGCACTATCTCGTGCTTTCCCATGTGCTTCTATCAGTACGGTCAACTCTAATTTGACTACTACTGACACATGGTACAAAAACATTTATAACGGTTGTTTAGAAAAGCCGAACCTCTTTCCTAACTACTTGATCGAAGGTGGTGCTCTCTATCGCCACTCCAAAAATAAGTGCGAAATGATTTCGGAGTTTTCCTGGAAGGAAGTGGTGCCGAAAGAATTGCGTGACAGCGTCATAGAGGAGAATCATGCTGACCCTACTGCTGCTCACTTGGGTATTTTCAAGACCTATCGACGCTTACTTCTTCGATACTACTGGCCGGGCATGCACCAAGACGTCGTACGTTTTGTTGGTTCTTGTTCAAAATGTCTCACTTACAAACCACAAAACCATCCGACGCTGGGTACGATGGGTCGACCTAAACAATGCTCACGGCCGTTTCAAATGATATCCATTGATTTCATAGGTCCACTTCCGGTCAGTCGAAAGCAGAATAGTTATATTTTGGTCGTAACATGTTGCTTCTCAAAATATTGCCTTATTTTTCCCATGCGACGCGCTACTTCGGAAGCTGTCGTCAAGGCTCTGGAGGACTCTGTGTTTCTGGTCCACGGAATCCCACAGACAATATTCCTTGACAATGGTACCCAGTTTATTAGCTCGGTAACAAATACCCTCTTTAAGAAATACAAGATACCTAACGTATTCTTCTCTCCGAGATATACTCCGCAAGTAAACACTGTCGAGCGCTATAACAAAACAATAGTTACATGTATTTCCACCTACGTGGACAATGACCACAGAACCTGGGACACTAATATTCCCAAAATACAGTATGCCATTAACAACTCCGTCAATGAAGCAACTGGCTACACTCCATCGTTCCTCGTGTACGGACGAGAAACGGTTACTTGTGGTTCTCATTATACAGATAACGATCTGGGTGAGGAACTACTATTTCTGCCACGCGACATTTACGCTGAAAATCGGGGTCACCTGTCAAAATATTTTGATAAGGTACAGGCATCTCTTTGGCACGCACATAAAAAAAATACGGCGCACTATAATCTTAGGCGGAAAGAGGCAGAATTCAGCGTAGGCGACATTGTCCTAAAACGTGCTTATGTCTTGAGTGATAAAGACAAGTACTTTAGTAAAAAGTTAGCGCCCAAATATACCAAATGTCGCGTCTCCGCTAAGAAATCACCCTTGGTATACATTTTAGAGGATATGACGGGAAAGGACTTAGGCACCTGGCATGTTAAGGATCTAAAACTAGTTAAGAATATTTAGAATTAGGTTTTGGATTTTCATTACGTATGAAAACCCTTTACTGGGCGAGGGGGTATTGTAACGTTGTAAGTTACCGTTGTCTTCACTCTATCATTAACTGGTCTTATTTTAAATTTAAGTAGTAATTCTCTTAATAAAACTACCAAATGAGGCTAGTAATCACAGTATTAATTTTCACGCGCTGTACTAGCAACATTCCACTGTTGACAACTCACTCGCTCTGCTATGATTGGCCCGTTTTAAACTAACTAGCCGTGACCGCAACTTGACTTTGCGGCGCCGGCGTCATTCCGAAAACTCACTCAGCACTATACGCACGTCCGTCCTACTGGCGCTCTGTAACGGTCCCTTTTTACCGTACGCCGACGAACGACTCTAAACAGTAATTACTTACGTTTAATCATAACGTACTACTAGTAGTTACGTTTTAGTTTTGTCTGTGCTTCATATTAACCCCGATTGAGGTGAGTGGTGAAAGATACTGTTTTAAAATCATCTTACCGTTAGGTACTTTCGGGCTTACTCATTTGTGTCCAGAATCATCTCATTTCATTTATTGCTTGTTGCGTTTTATTCCTTTTAGACTCGCTAATTATTATTTCGCGATATTCACATCGCATTGTAACGCAAATTGCTACCCGCTTTTAGACACGCGTTAGTGTGTCTTGGCTTCTTATAGAATGTCTGGAAAATATGTTCAGCTCACTAAATTATACTAGCTACCTTTTTGTGTGGAAATTGTTGATTGTTACCGGCAGATTTCATATTTGGGCATTTCATAAAATGTCCGGATTGTTTGCATAATGTCCCAAGTGAGGTCTGCCGATAAACAAATAAATATCCTTTTTTTATATATAGAAATAATTAATGTTACCGGCAGATTGCACATTTGGACATTTTGTAGAATGTCCGATTATTTGTAAAATGTCCCAAGTGGGGTCTGCCGATAACAAATATGAATGCTTGCTTGTTTTTATTCCTAGCACTGTATTTTCCTTTGTATATGTAACTCCGTTCTGATTGTTACCACCACGACAACACTATTCTTTTCTTGGCGGGTGGAGCATTCGGACGGAGTGCAGTAACAGATGTTAAAGGAGGAACGGTTTCGAATTCCAGTTCGGGGTTCCTGGCACCTCTTCGGGATCACCGCTTTTCCTCGCTACCCTACGGTTTCCCGGTTCCTGACACCGCTTCGGGCTAACCTGCTTCCCTGCTCCGGCTGCATTCGGACCGTTACTTCTCCGACGTCAGCGGCACTCCGACTACGGCAAACAAAACCCGCAGGGAAGATTCGTTGCTGCGTAACCAGGGTCAGACTACATTTGGAGAACCCACGTTAAATAAAATTTCTTGTTGGCTACCTATTTGGAACCTTTTTATTCCTCTCCAAGTAGGGACGTCACACTCTAACGGCTAGACAGTAAACTCACTGTACGGACGACCCGGATGGCCGAGCCTGCCTACGAAGCTGTGGGTCCCGGGTTCGAGTCCCGGTGGGGGCAAATATTTGTTTGATGAGAACGAATGTTTGTACCCTAGTCATGGTTGTTTATCTATCTAAGTATAATATTATTTATCTATATAAGTATGTGTATCGTTGTCTAGTACCCAAGATACAGGGACTCCTAGTTTGGGGCTTGATCAATTTGTGTAAATAGTGTCCAAGGTATTACTATTATTACTATTACTGTTGCGGCTAGCCAGCATAGGTACTCACTATGAGGCTAGAGAGTATACTCATTCTAACGGCTAGACAGTATACTCACTCTAGTGGCTAGACAGTGTACTCACTGTAGCGGCTATCCAGTATAGGCACTCACTATGAGACTAGACAGTATACTCTGTCTAGCGGCTCGACAGTATACTCACTCTAGCGGCTAGACAGTATACTCACTGTAGCGGCAGGTACTCACTACGAGGCTAGACAGTATACTCGCTCTAGCCGCTCGACAGTATACTCACTCTAACGGCTAGACAGTATACTCACTCTAGTGGCTAAATAGTGTACTCATTATAGCGGCTAGACAGTGTAGGTACTCACTATAGCGGCTAGACAGTATTCTTACCCTAGCGCCTAGACAGTCTACTCACTCTAGCGGCTAGACAGGCGAGGGTGGTGTGCTGCAGCGGCTGCAGCGAGCAGCGCCCCAGCAGAAGCGTCAGTGCGGAGTCGCCGAACCGGTTCACCTGGTCGAGATGCGCCCCGGCCGCTAGCAGTGCCCCCACCAGCTGCGACCAGTACCAGTAAACATTATTTAATGGCACTGAGTTCAGGGAACCAAAAACAGCGACGTAGAGACATGTAAACATGCGAGTTTTCCAGAGAACTATTACTTCTCTGGAAGACAGAGTACTTATAGCATAGCGTGATCGCATATCGTACGTGATAGCTTCTCGGTCTTTCTTCTTCAGAATTGTTATTTATAATTCTAGATAACTAACCGTTCTATCATTTGTACTTGTATTTTAGACTTATTTTCTTCTGTGCAAGTATACGAACCCAATCTATCTTTCAGAATAACTTAAGCACAAACTTGTAAACGGTGCGTTTGTGTTGACTTGTGTTGACAAGGACCTTTGCCGGACCTTGGGGCTTGTGGGAGTTTGGCAATCATTGCAACCAAGTAAATAAAATTTGTGGTGTTGTGTGTGTTACCTGTACGAAGTGGTTATACGGTATGGCGGCGACATGGAGCGGCGTGCTACGAGCCGTGTGGTGTTGTGTGTGTTACCTGTACGGAGTGGTTATACGGTATGGCGGCGACATGGAGCGGCGTGCTACGAGCCGTGTGGTGTTGTGTGTGTTACCTGTACGGAGTGGTTATACGGTATGGCGGCGACATGGAGCGGCGTGCTACGTATTACCTGTACGGAGTGGTTATACGGTATGGCGGCGACATGGAGCGGCGTGCTACGTATTACCTGTACGGAGTGGTTATACGGTATGGCGGCGACATGGAGCGGCGTGCTACGAGCCGTGTGGTGTTGTGTGTGTTACCTGTACGGAGTGGTT
Source organism: Argyresthia goedartella (assembly GCA_949825045.1). Taxonomy (NCBI): domain Eukaryota; kingdom Metazoa; phylum Arthropoda; class Insecta; order Lepidoptera; family Argyresthiidae; genus Argyresthia; species Argyresthia goedartella. The sequence continues at coordinate 981,321 of OX463834.1, read as the reverse complement.
ATACGGTATGGCGGCGACATGGAGCGGCGTGCTACGTATCACCTGTACGGAGTGGTTATACGGTATGGCGGCGACATGGAGCGGCGTGCTACGAGCCGTGTGGTGTTGTGTGTGTTACCTGTACGGAGTGGTTATACGGTATGGCGGCGACATGGAGCGGCGTGCTACAAGCGTGTGGTGTTGTGTGTGTTACCTGTACGGAGTGGTTATACGGTATGGCGGCGACATGGAGCGGCGTGCTACGAGCCGTGTGGTGTTGTGTGTGTTACCTGTACGGAGTGGTTATACGGTATGGCAGCGACATGGAGCGGCGTGCTACGTATTACCTGTACGGAGTGGTTATACGGTATGGCGGCGACATGGAGCGGCGTGCTACGAGCCGTGTGGTGATGTGTGTGTTACCTGTACGGAGTGGTTATACGGTATGGCGGCGACATGGAGCGGCGTGCTACGAGCCGTGTGGTGTTGTGTGTGTTACCTGTACGGAGTGGTTATACGGTATGGCGGCGACATGGAGCGGCGTGCTACGAGCAGTGTGGTGTTGTGTGTGTTACCTGTACGGAGTGGTTATACGGTATGGCGGCGACATGGAGCGGCGTGCTACGAGCCGTGTGGTGTTGTGTGTGTTACCTGTACGGAGTGGTTATACGGTATGGCGGCGACATGGAGCGGCGTGCTACGAGCCGTGTGGTGTTGTGTGTGTTACCTGTACGGAGTGGTTATACGGTATGGCGGCGACATGGAGCGGCGCGCTACGAGCCGTGTGGTGTTGTGTGTGTTACCTGTACGGAGTGGTTATACGGTATGGCGGCGACATGGAGCGGCGTGCTACGAGCTGTGTGGTGTTGTGTGTGTTACCTGTACGGAGTGGTTATACGGTATGGCGGCGACATGGAGCGGCGTGCTACGAGCCGTGTGGTGTTGTGTGTGTTACCTGTACGGAGTGGTTATACGGTATGGCGGCGACATGGAGCGGCGTGCTACGGGCCTGGTTGCACGCGCGCGCACTGGCGCCCAGTGACGTCAGAAGCTGCACGACGCGCACGCTCGGGAAGATCGGCAGCTGGGGTGATAGACACGTCGCGTGATTGTGTGAGCGAGTCAACGACTTAAGTCACCCGCGAGTAAGTGAGACAGCGGTAGGTACCTAGCCTACTAAACTGGCTATCTCGCTCACTCGCTAGGCTATGTAATTACGGCTACGGAATAATAACTTAAATTATGTACATGTATTTTACCACATCATTGTCTTCCCACAATACAATACTAACAGGGGCCTCGTAAAACAGTCCGCTGGGAAGACATCATCATTATCACATGAGCTAATGTGGCACAGTGTACTCAAGAGGGGCTGTGACGTAAACAGAATAGTCGATTATGAAAAAAATATCAGTCAAGTGCGGGTTGGACTCGCACACGAAGGGTTCCGTACCATCGTACAAGAAAACTTTAAATAAAAAAAGTTCATTTCAGAAATCGAGTTCCATAAACAATAACATACAAACAGAACTAGACTACAATCAAAATCAAATGTGTTAGTACCAATAAGATCTTACTTTCTATGTTAGATGGGTAAGAGAGATTATTTTATTTTATTTTTCAATATGGGCCGCTGGTCCCGGGTGCTCAACAAACACCTAGTGTCTGATGAGCACCCGAACCCAGCGACCCATAATAGGTCAGTCGTAGCTGTCTGATATCATCCTCAGAACACTGCTGGTGCTTGTCCGCTTCCTTCAGTCAATGAGGCAGTTTTCTTACGTATGATGGCATGGAAGCAGTTACAGCGTGCCTCTGCTAATATACCTGACGCACTAGAGCAGCGGAGCAACCCCAACACTATCCTAAATATATTATTGTACAGCACACGCAGAACGTTGTACGGTTTTTGGGTATAATTTGTCCACAGGTTGCTCGTATAAAAATCTTGGCAGTATGCCTTGAAGAGGGTAATTTTGGGCGACCTCTGTGCGATCGAGCCTGAGCTTCCCAAGCGGGAGGTAACGGTTCCGAATCCCGGCTGGGGAGCAATACAAACCCCAGGTCAAGAAAATAACGAAAACAACAACAAAAATGTACGACCAAGTTTTAATGCCAGACCCTCCTTACTTATTGCGGATCCGCCGTCAAACCACCTGCACAGCTGACGATAATATAGGCTGCTCCCAAACTCCCGTTTGTAATATCATCTCGTCTCTTGTATAGGGACCAGCTTTATTTTATAAAATCCCGTGTAGTGCATTATTTGTCTATCTAAATACAGATCGGTTCACGAAAGATGACCACTGCGCAGAAAGCATTTTTAGGCCCCGTTGGAGGTGCCGGGTGAGGCGCGGGCGGAATGCGTCAAGACCGGAGCGACACTATTGGTGCGCGCGCGCGCGTCGCGTGATAGGCCGCAGCAGGCCACTCAGTCGATATTCGTCTATCGCGGTATTGACCGCTCCCACTGCTCTCGAGAGCAATTGAAAAGAAAAGTGTTTAGTTGTTTTCGTTATTTGTTTTAAATTGTTTCTTGTTAAGTTTTCGTTGCTTTTGACTTGAGTAGACAAATATGCCCCGAGGAAAAGGCAGTGCTCTGAATAGCCAGTCGAGAAGGATGGTGTACGACGTGTTTAAATATTTTTCACGGGAGTCTAAAACACTTGAAGCTTTAAAAAAAACGGCGGCAGTGGCAACAAACACGTCTGTATCGACAGTGCAAAGAATTACGAAAGCAAGTTCGCTTTTCGTGGTGGTTTTTAGAACCCCTGGAAAAAAGGAGACCGCGCGGTAACCCTGTCACAGACGCTGACGAGTTTGACAAAGGAGTAATTAAGAGATGCATACATAACTTTCATATAACTGAAAAAGAATTGCCGACTTTAGAAAAGTTACGAGCGAAATTGAGTGAAGATATCAATTTTAAAGGATTTGGATCCTTTAAAATTGATATCTTCACTCAATTCCAAGTTTGGGTCGATTAATTGAAAAAAAATGTATTTAGGTGTAAAAGAACAGAAAATAATAGTTTTTTTAATAGAAACATGCGCTATTCGGTTGTTACGAATCAATTACCTGCAAAAACTCAAGGAATATCGAAGACATAATAGTCCGATCATTTATACTGACGAATCATACGTCCATACCACACATACTAAATCCATGGGCTGGGCTGACAGTTCTATAGCAGGTCGGAAAAAGCCTATCTCAAAAGGTTCGGCGGATCAACGGGTCGTGATCATTCATGCCGGGTCAGAGGCTGGATTTGTGCCCAATGCATTATTAACTTTCAAGTCGGGCACAAAATCGGGAGATTATCATGACGATATGAACTTTGAAAATCACCAAAAATGGATTCGGACTAAATTGATACCCAATCTCCCACCGAACTCCGTTGTTGTGGTAGGCAACGCCTCATACAACAACAAACAATATGATATGGCCCCGACATCTAATTCGCGTAAATCAGATATGCAAGCGTGGCTTACCAAAAACGAATAAGCTTTGATCCCAATATGTTTAAGCCTCAATTGTACGCCTTAATAAAAAAGAACAAAGATCGTTTGAAGAAATTCTCAATTGACCAATTGTGTTGCGTGAATAGCAAAAACGTAAACTGGAATATTGGCTGCGTTGTAGATCTGATTAAAGAAAAAGTGAATCTCAGGAATGGAAAAAATATCTGACAAAGTAAAATCAATAGAAGAATGTTATATACAAAGTGACCACGTGGTGGATGAGCTTACGGATGAATTAATAGCTTGACGACCCGAATGGCCGAGTCGGTAGTGACGCTGCCTACGAAACCAAGGGTCCCGGGTTCGAGTCCCGGTGGGGGCAAATGTTTGTTTGTTGAGAACGGATGTTTGTACCCTAGTCATGGTTGTTTATCTATCTAAGTATAATATTTCTCTATATAAGTATATATATCGTTGTCTAGTACCCAAGATACAGGGAATCCTAGTTTGGGGCTAGATCAATGTGTGTAAAAGGTGTCCAAGGTATTATTATTATTAATTATTCGTGTGGGAGAATCTGATGAGAGCGAAGATCTGACAGATGTGGATTTTTCTGGATCATCCGAAGATGAAGAATTGAATAAGGAACCCGGCCCTAGTTCCTCAAGGTCCACGATTCCCTCAAGTTCCATGATAGAGGGAATCATGGAACTTGATAGCGATAGCGACTAAATGTGTTTTATTTATAAATAATATTTTTAGTTCAATTTATTTTAATAAACATTTTAAATTACTTATGTTTAATTTATTTTCATAACCACCAATTACAATATTATAAGGTTCCTACATATATTATTTTACTAACAATAAAATATTATTTTGTCTTAAGTCTTTTCTTCATAAATGTAGTTTGTGGTCATCTTTCTTGATGCGATCTGTACCCATTACGGTTCACGAGATACATATGAGGCCCGCCGACGAACGAACGGACAAAAGCGGAGGCTTAGCAATATCGTCCCGCTTGGCAGCCCTCGGTTACCGATCAATTTGGTATTTGAAGACTACAATGTTGTTATAATTATGTATGATCAATTATTAAGGGCAATTTTCGGTAATAAGATCGAGACTAGCCAAATATGGACATAATTGTGCCGTACGAGACAAGGCGTTACGTGAGGCTATGATTAATTGATTGAATTTGAGAGTACTGTTTTGGTTTACCATAGTTTTCACAAACTATCCAGGATTAATCTGAGTGTTTCCTGCATACCGCCCGGTCGGGGTCGTCGTTGAAGTACGTGCTGCGGAGCACGTTGAGTCGCGATACGACGAGGTGGAGCAGCGAGTCGCCCGTCAGCGCTGAGCGCGGGTCCGCTAGCACTAGCGAGCGGATTGACATGCGCATCTGTACACCGACAGCTCCGTGTTAGCAATGTGACAAAATGTTGAGAAACCACCTTATGACAAAAACTGGCTGTTCGCATGGTAATAAAATGTGGGAACAGGACGCAGCAGTTGTGATTTCGGATGCACTAACGCGCCTTATGGGAGAGATCAGTGAGAGAGCAGTATATTTTGTAACTCATCCACTCCAGCTCGAATGACAAAGTGTAGAGCTTGGTCCTTCGAGCTGGACGCCTAATATTACATAGGTTAGGTTAGGTACTCCTTGGGTGCGCCGCGTCGCTGAAAATAAGTTTAAAGGTTTCAGTAATCCTGGGTGATGTTTCATCCGCCTCAGAGCTTTTCACATCAGCTGGTGCAGGAGTTAAGATAGCTGAAATAGAAAAGTAGTTGCAGGAGATATGGCGGCCCCGCTCAAGCAGGCCAGGTGCAGGTTCTAGAGCCCCATAGAATGTACGGATACTCCAGGTAGAACTTACCTGGAGTATCTCCTCCGCAGTCTCGGCCGTGTCTTGCAGCAGGTAGAGGAGGTGCGTGACGCAGCGCATTGCGCGGTCGAACGTCTCCGCTTGCTTCTTGTATACAGGGCGGACTTCGAGGGCACGTCGCGCTTCTGAGGATCAACACGCAATAATGTACGTTAGATAGCGGTCAACACAGGTTTATTCTCACAAACATAGGGCGAGTCACACTTTTAAAGTCTAGTTTAATTAACCTCATTTAAAAAAATCCACATTTAATCGGCCTTTGTTACTCTGTGTGTGTCTGTGTGTATGTCTGTGTGTATAAGTAGTCACCTGGAAGCGCGGCGGCGACACGCTCGTGCACGCGCAGTATGTCAGCGAAGCGCGGCACGAGGCGCGCGCGTTCCAGTCTGCCGGCGCGCGCGTCCAGCATGAGCCGCGTCAGCGCACACGCCGTGTGCCATGTGTCTGTGTGACAATAATAATTACTGACATCTCAGTCAATCGCCTACGCCGAGCATGTATCGCATTCTCCGCGACTTCAAAAGAGAGGTTATGTATAGGTTTCTGCGATATTGGAGCGGTGCTGGAAGGGGGCTATTTTTTGACATCTGTATGCCACGAGACTTCAGTTCGTCGATGTCACTCCTGGCAAACCGAAAGACTACCGCAGCGACCCACTCAGTTAAGCGCTATGGGGATATTATAAAAGTTAACACTTTTCTCATAGCCTAAGTATGACGGTAACGCTTCTCACCGGAGTAGAGCAGCGAGTCCCTCTCTAAGCGGATTTCGAGGGCCCAGCTCCACAGGTCGATGCACTTCTGGTAGCGGTACGCGTCCGCGTAAGCCGCGCCACTGACAACGAGAACATGCACCGGTTAACAGTATCCCAAGGGAGATGCCGATGGACTAGCCGCTAGAAAAAAAGAGTATTGAATAATAATCTAAACAAGATTGCGGTTGCCACCACGTACTGTAAAAGGTGTGACGCTATGTTTTATTAGGAGATAGGGGTCAATAATCCTTCTCCCTGAATCCCTCCATAATCTCAACTAACGATTCTGTCTTTTAACAGGAAGGATTGGTCGCTTTTTTCTTGGAATTAAGATTGAGTGGACGTTTAGGAAAAAAACATGGTTATACTACTAGTACTCATAAATAAATTTGCTGGATCTAGCCAAAGCTTATCAACAAATGTCGAGACAAGATATGACACTAGCTAATCAATCAAAGAAATTCCTTATAAGAAAAGAGATTTTAATGAAAGTGGGTTGGTTAAGATTTGTGTATTTAGATGATATAAAAATATGAGTGTGTCACTAACCGGTACATGATGCGGTACACAGTGTCCTTGTGTTTCGTGCCGAGGAAACGTGTCACCACCAGCAGGGCCTGACAAGCAAATATCATTATCTTAGTCCCGAAGATTATCACATAGTCCATGGGAATAATACGTAGGAAGTCGATTTCCTTATGATCTGCCTTTCCCGATTAGGAGTGTTGAATTGCTAGCTTTATCTTACATAAATGAAACCTATACATCAATTTGCATACAAAAGGCAAACCTCTGCCACTCTGACTGTGACGCTATGTTTATTTGTTCTAATAGTCTCTCTCGCGTAAGCGCGTCAGGGGAGTCACCACAACCTTTATGGCGATTCAGTTTAGAATGCTAAACGGATCCGTAATTTTTTCATGAAATTTTTAAACTCGATTTAAGTATCGCCCAAGATTTAAAAAACATCACTTTGTATTGACGATCGATGTACCCCCTGGGTACATATACAAAGAACGAAATCCCAGGCATTTTGAATTTTCTCGCACTGTTATGTGTGTCGTGGGAATTTCAACTAAAAATTAAAAATATGTTAAAAAATCAAAAAGCTTCTTAATAAAAGAAGGGTTTTAGATAAATTGGAGCTGTGTACCGCTCAGCTTAATTATAACCAGATTAGCTATGAGGACAACATGCAGGTGCTAAGATGCAAGCTTGACCAGGCGGAGCGCTCCCTGGAGCACTACATTGGCCTCTATGACAAAACCAGAGCGGAAACCAGGGAACTGAATCTAGGTATGGATGCAGTTCTCAGTAGCCAGGTTAGCCTAGAAACCTGGATGTAAGCGCTTCATATCCATGTATAAAAACAATTATGTACAGCGATGAACTTAAAAATATGGGCCAATTATTAAATATGTAAATGGTGCATAGGTAATAAATAATTGTTTACCAAACTGTAATCTGCATGTATGCAAAAAGTAGATAACGCTATCTTATTTAATCATATGCCTAGGTAATAGGGTAATGTGAACAAGTTTGACTTAATTAAATATTTAGACAAGCTCTGTTCTTTAAAAGTAAAACAAATTGTTATTTTCACATTCCCTTACAGCGACAGCCTGCCACAATCAGAAAACGACCTTAGATATAAGCTGAATATGACCTTGCATACTGTATCATGCAATAATAATATACATGTAATGGATACTAACAGTTTTGTTAGTACAAATAAATATTATTTGACTAAAGGTAAATATTACCTTCCTAGTTATTACAAAAGACAAGTAGCAAATTCGCTATCCTATTATTTTAATATAACAGCCAAAAATTTGGCTATACATAATGCCTCTATTGAGTATTATACTGATGTTTCAAACAAAACTTTGGAAGTTTGTCCAAGTCATTTAAATTAGATACAACGACAATAGAGGAAGTCTCTAATATGGATCTAGCCCGTCAAACAATATTAATAAAATACATAATAAAAGTAGAAAAACTCAAAATTGTAAAATAAATACAAAGTTTACTAATCGGGTCCACCAAAATATTCAAGTTATTAGCAGTAAATTATTAGAGTTGGAATTGTACATGAACTCTTTTATTATTGATATTTTATGTCTTACAGAAAATTGGTTAAAAAGCCATGAAGCCAGAAGCCAGAAGCCAGAAGTTAACGGCGTTAAATCTGATGGATCGGGTGTAAAAATTGGCGTTCCACAAGGTTCCATATTAGGTCCTTTCTTGTTCCTGGTATATATTAACGATCTGCCTTTCATTGTGGAAAAATTAACTGACATAGTGTTATTTGCTGATGATACTTCAATGGTCTTCAAAATTGAAAGACAAAAAGCAGATTTTGATGATGTTAATGGTATATTGTCTTTAACCTTGAATTGGTTCACAGTTAATAATTTATTGTTAAACGCTGGTAAAACCAAGTGTATCAAATGCTCACTTCCAAATGTCAGGCAAGTTTAGATCAGTTTAGTGTTAGACAACAGCACGTTACAATTAGTAAATGATACGAAGTTTCTTGGAATAACCATTGATAGCAAATTGCAGTGGGGACCCCACATAGATAAATTGGCTGGTAAATTAAGTTCTGCGGCTTACGCTGTTAGGAACATCAGACAAAGCACGGATGTGGCTACATCTAGGCTAGTATATTTTAGTTACTTTCATAGTGTGATGTCCTATGGTATCTTGTTGTGGGGGAAAGCAGCGGATATTCAAACTATTTTTATTTTACAGAAAAGAGCTATTCGAGCAATTAATATTTCAAAACGAACAGACTCCTTAAGAGAGCTTTTTAAAGAAATTGACATACTAACAGTAGCTAGTCAATTTATTTTCGAAAATAAATGTTCTATGGACTTTGTTTTCCCCCAGTACGGGTTAGAATAAAAACAAATATAAATGGCTTAAAATGGGTTAAGCCTGGGTTATAACTATCATGCAAAAGAAAAAGATATCTAAGATACAAATATTATTCAGCAAAAAAACAAGAAGACAAACACAATTACCAAAAGTATTTGAGAGCCCTTAACAAATGTATTTACAATACACAAGTAATAACAAATAAACGCTACATATCCCGATCAAAAAACAAATGCAAACTACGTGAAATATAATAAAATATGATAGAAGTGCACAAAATAACAATATAGATAAAATAATTATAGATAACCAAATTATCACAAGTCCAAGATAAAATTTATTGGCAAAGAAAATAAACAAAATGACTCGCATCCATTGATCAAAATTAAGCAACAAAACAGTCATTCCATCTATTTACAGCCAAGCGATAACGAAGAAGTTATCACAATAATTAAATCGCTCAATACATTCAATACAACTCTGTAGGATACGATGAAGTGAATACAATCTCGCTCCTATCTTGTGCCATCTAATAAATCTCACGTTTCCAATGGGTAAATTTAAAACACTCCGTTAACAAGCCACTACACAAAAAAGATAGTAAAACTGACATCAATAATTACTGACTCATAGCTCTAATTAGCATATAAAAAAAAAATCTATGCAGAAGTGAATGACTTCCCTTTTGGATAAACATTATCTATTAAAAACGGAGCAAATGGATTTTAAAAGAAAAAGTCGACCAGTTTGGCTGGATTTCAACTAGCAACGGAGATATTAGAAAGTGTGGACAAAGGGAAACCAGTGCCAGTTGTGTTCTTTGGTATCTCCAAGGCCTTTGATTATGTCGCTCATAATATTCTCCTAGAGAAATGCGAAAAATACGGAATAAGAGGTCTTCCTCTAGAATGGTTCAACAGCTATCTATCGAACCGCCACCAATTTGTTGAGATTGTAACCATTTCCAAAAACAAGGAAATAGAAACACATCAGTCCACTCCAGATTTAAACACATACGGGTTCCCCAGGGAAGTATACTGGGACCGCTACTTTTTTTATTGTACATAAATGACTTGCCAGAAATTACCAAAATCAAATGTGTCTTATTTTCTGATGACATCCCCGTATTAATAACATATAACGACAATGTTGACATTTCTGAAAATGATGTAAATAGGACAATGGTCAAGGTAACAAATTGGCTCGCCGCAAATAATCTAAAAGTGAGCTTAAACAAAACAAATTACATTCAATTTAGAAATAATACAATGAAATACAAACACATAAATGTACGCTGTAATGACATAAGAATTCAATAAACAGTATCCACTACGTTCTTAGGTATTGTCTTAGAGGAACATTGCACGTGGCTGACACACATAGAGAGGGTTTGCAACAAACTGAACCAGTTTGTTTATGCCCTGTGTAGATTTTTAAAAAAACACTTGACACACAAACAGTATTAATGGCATATCATGGGTATGTGGCATCCGTTTTAAGGTACGGTTGTAACGTACTACCTCCTTGACCATATTGGCTACTGGCGGATTAGCCAGTTAAAAACTAAAACTATAAAAATTCGGAAATTCGGGTCTGGAATCTCGTCTGGCAGCTGATTGTTTTTTTGAGGCAGACATTGTTTGAGCTCTGAAACGTGAGGTTTTATCTTCTGCATCAATAATTTTTAAGTCACGCCTTTAGTTGCGGCGATGGGCTAGTCCCTTTAGTACTGTAATGGAGCTGAATGTTTAGTTGCTGTAAAGTGCAGTAGTTTATATGAAACTTCCCTACTATCCCCAATCCATGGGTAAGCATTGGTTCGTAGTTAGTCTTTCTTATTTTCGTGTATTTTATACTCTCTATGTATTTCCCTTTTCTATACAGTGTCTATTGGACTGCGGCACTCTTAGATCCTAATTACCCTAGGGCCCTCGTCGGAAGTCTCCGTGTGGGGAGCCGTCGCCTGATAGCTGGGCGCTGTAGCGCTTTTGTATTCCTATCATTCACACTGGTCTCTTTCCAGGGTTCCACGCTGAGGAGTAATATCCTCGTGGCGCTAACGGAGCTCTGAATTGGTTCCACGCTGAGGAGTAATATCCTCCTGGCGCTAACGGAGCTCTGAATTGGTTCCACGCTGAGGAATAATATCCTCCTGGCGCTAACCGCATAATCACTTGTTGACGTCTGGAGAAGTGGACCAGTCGGATTGAGTCTACCAAGGAGCTGAAATCTACAAATTCCCGGCGAGTCCCTATCCAGCGTTTCAACTATATCACCAATATTCGACTCACGACCCTGTGATTAATAAACGTATCTTGAGCCTGCCAACTATCTCTTTTGGTCAGGTTAGAGTCCACTGTTTCAATGGCGCCCGGATTAAGGGAATATTGGTGATAGAGTTTTATGTCTGGTCAGAGTAGTTAGGCCATAAGAGCGCCGTAGAACGCTAGATTTCTTTCATAGCTTGTATATTTTGTTGTGTTTATTTTTGTCTGACAGGAGTATATTTGATCGTTTATCTGGGTACCTACCTCATTTCTACATTATTTATGGTCGCAGTCTGACGGCCGTTGTCATATTATAATTGTTGATAAATATTTTCCTCCAAATTCTCAGTACGATAAATAAATTAATAAATTGTGAAGATTTTAGTAGGGAAACTTTTCGGACTATTAAATAATAAATAAGGTTAGTGTTTAACGGCCGATTTCTCGTACATTTAATCTGTTGTTGATCTTGTGAGCGTTATTCTATTTATTTTATTCTAAATAATAACATTGCTATTTCTAATCTTTAAGGGACGGTCTGTTTGTTAGTTTTTAACTAAATACTAAGTCTTTAGCGCTTGTACTTGTGCCGAGCGATCTGTCTGTCTGAGAGCACCTTCTGTCTGAAGATAGGCTGCGACAGCGTTCTGTCTTATTCAATAGTAGTTAACGATTCCTTTATGTATGTAATAAGTATTTTGACCCTTGTATTCTAAAAACCATCTATATCTACAGCTATGTAAAAGTTCTTTATTGTGTAACGTTACTCTGCAATGTCTGTTACTTTAGCTTATGGCCTCTTGAACTATAATTCTCTACTTTTTTACTCTTTGTTGTAGAATAGATATTCTACTCTATTATTATTTTCTGTACCCACTAACGGTGCAGGAAGTCTTGAACACTTGAGGGAGCTGCCCCTCATGGTGTTATTCTGCGTTACGATAGTAGCTAAGCTATCGGGGCGTTTATGTACTAAGGTTCTTATTTTAGTTCAAGGGATCTTGCTTATTTTTCAACTTCTGACAGTTAGTCTGGGTGTGCATTTGGCTATAATAATGGCACCCTGTGTGTAAGGCTGTGTTTACACGATGTTAGTGTGAACTCTTGTATGAACTTAGTATGAATTCTGATGTCTGATTGTTGGTACGAATGTGTGATGTTTGTATGTAGTTGAGCTAGACTGTTAGTTATATATTTCTCTGACATTGTAGATGGCGAGCTTTAGAGAATTTTATCTTAAGTAGTTAATTTGGTAAGTTAGTTTAGTTTAGTTAGTATCTTAGAGGATTTTATCAGGTAAAATCCTACCCAAACAAGACGGGTATGTAACGTACTACCTCCTTGACCATATTGGCTACTGGCGGATTAGCCAGTTAAAAACTAAAACTATAAAAATTCGGAAATTCGGGTCTGGAATCTCGTCTGGCAGCTGATTGTTTTTTTGAGGCAGACATTGTTTGAGCTCTGAAACGTGAGGTTTTATCTTCTGCATCAATAATTTTTAAGTCACGCCTTTAGTTGCGGCGATGGGCTAGTCCCTTTAGTACTGTAATGGAGCTGAATGTTTAGTTGCTGTAAAGTGCAGTAGTTTATATGAAACTTCCCTACTATCCCCAATCCATGGGTAAGCATTGGTTCGTAGTTAGTCTTTCTTATTTTCGTGTATTTTATACTCTCTATGTATTTCCCTTTTCTATACAGTGTCTATTGGACTGCGGCACTCTTAGATCCTAATTACCCTAGGGCCCTCGTCGGAAGTCTCCGTGTGGGGAGCCGTCGCCTGATAGCTGGGCGCTGTAGCGCTTTTGTATTCCTATCATTCACACTGGTCTCTTTCCAGGGTTCCACGCTGAGGAGTAATATCCTCCTGGCGCTAACGGAGCTCTGAATTGGTTCCACGCTGAGGAGTAATATCCTCCTGGCGCTAACGGAGCTCTGAATTGGTTCCACGCTGAGGAATAATATCCTCCTGGCGCTAACCGCATAATCACTTGTTGACGTCTGGAGAAGTGGACCAGTCGGATTGAGTCTACCAAGGAGCTGAAATCTACAAATTCCCGGCGAGTCCCTATCCAGCGTTTCAACTATATCACCAATATTCGACTCACGACCCTGTGATTAATAAACGTATCTTGAGCCTGCCAACTATCTCTTTTGGTCAGGTTAGAGTCCACTGTTTCAATGGCGCCCGGATTAAGGGAATATTGGTGATAGAGTTTTATGTCTGGTCAGAGTAGTTAGGCCATAAGAGCGCCGTAGAACGCTAGATTTCTTTCATAGCTTGTATATTTTTTTGTGTTTATTTTTGTCTGACAGGAGTATATTTGATCGTTTATCTGGGTACCTACCTCATTTCTACATTATTTATGGTCGCAGTCTGACGGCCGTTGTCATATTATAATTGTTGATAAATATTTTCCTCCAAATTCTCAGTACGATAAATAAATTAATAAATTGTGAAGATTTTAGTAGGGAAACTTTTCGGACTATTAAATAATAAATAAGGTTAGTGTTTAACGGCCGATTTCTCGTACATTTAATCTGTTGTTGATCTTGTGAGCGTTATTCTATTTATTTTGTTCTAAATAATAACATTGCTATTTCTAATCTTTAAGGGACGGTCTGTTTGTTAGTTTTTAACTAAATACTAAGTCTTTAGCGCTTGTACTTGTGCCGAGCGATCTGTCTGTCTGAGAGCACCTTCTGTCTGAAGATAGGCTGCGACAGCGTTCTGTCTTATTCAATAGTAGTTAACGATTCCTTTATGTATGTAATAAGTATTTTGACCCTTGTATTCTAAAAACCATCTATATCTACAGCTATGTAAAAGTTCTTTATTGTGTAACGTTACTCTGCAATGTCTGTTACTTTAGCTTATGGCCTCTTGAACTATAATTCTCTACTTTTTTACTCTTTGTTGTAGAATAGATATTCTACTCTATTATTATTTTCTGTACCCACTAACGGTGCAGGAAGTCTTGAACACTTGAGGGAGCTGCCCCTCATGGTGTTATTCTGCGTTACGATAGTAGCTAAGCTATCGGGGCGTTTATGTACTAAGGTTCTTATTTTAGTTCAAGGGATCTTGCTTATTTTTCAACTTCTGACAGTTAGTCTGGGTGTGCATTTGGCTATAATAATGGCACCCTGTGTGTAAGGCTGTGTTTACACGATGTTAGTGTGAACTCTTGTATGAACTTAGTATGAATTCTGATGTCTGATTGTTGGTACGAATGTGTGATGTTTGTATGTAGTTGAGCTAGACTGTTAGTTATATATTTCTCTGACATTGTAGATGGCGAGCTTTAGAGAATTTTATCTTAAGTAGTTAATTTGGTAAGTTAGTTTAGTTTAGTTAGTATCTTAGAGGATTTTATCAGGTAAAATCCTACCCAAACAAGACGGGTATGTAACGTACTACCTCCTTGACCATATTGGCTACTGGCGGATTAGCCAGTTAAAAACTAAAACTATAAAAATTCGGAAATTCGGGTCTGGAATCTCGTCTGGCAGCTGATTGTTTTTTTGAGGCAGACATTGTTTGAGCTCTGAAACGTGAGGTTTTATCTTCTGCATCAATAATTTTTAAGTCACGCCTTTAGTTGCGGCGATGGGCTAGTCCCTTTAGTACTGTAATGGAGCTGAATGTTTAGTTGCTGTAAAGTGCAGTAGTTTATATGAAACTTCCCTACTATCCCCAATCCATGGGTAAGCATTGGTTCGTAGTTAGTCTTTCTTATTTTCGTGTATTTTATACTCTCTATGTATTTCCCTTTTCTATACAGTGTCTATTGGACTGCGGCACTCTTAGATCCTAATTACCCTAGGGCCCTCGTCGGAAGTCTCCGTGTGGGGAGCCGTCGCCTGATAGCTGGGCGCTGTAGCGCTTTTGTATTCCTATCATTCACACTGGTCTCTTTCCAGGGTTCCACGCTGAGGAGTAATATCCTCCTGGCGCTAACGGAGCTCTGAATTGGTTCCACGCTGAGGAATAATATCCTCCTGGCGCTAACCGCATAATCACTTGTTGACGTCTGGAGAAGTGGACCAGTCGGATTGAGTCTACCAAGGAGCTGAAATCTACAAATTCCCGGCGAGTCCCTATCCAGCGTTTCAACTATATCACCAATATTCGACTCACGACCCTGTGATTAATAAACGTATCTTGAGCCTGCCAACTATCTGTTTTGGTCAGGTTAGAGTCCACTGTTTCACGGTCACTGTGGAAAAATGCTAGGGAAATAAATAGAGCATTCATAGTTGAAAAACGGTACATTAGAGCTATTTGCAATTATTTGAATTGAATGCAATGCCCGATATAGTTGGAAACCTTTCTTTATAAAATTGAAATTATTGATCCTGCCAAGTCTCTATATTGATCCTGGCAAGTGTCCAAGTATACAGGGTGTTGTTGTTGAATTCCCATAACTTAAAGGTTACATTCTTCAGTCTCAATAAAAAAGCATTGTCGAAGAAACATCTGTTCTAAAATGCATAGAAACGGAGAAATGATTTTATTTTGTAATCTACTGTACTTATTTTTCTGCATTGCAACGAGCCCTTATTTTACAACGATGCCACATCGATCTCATTCATTGATTCTTCGGGTGCTCAGCCGCTCATCAACTTTCACCATGCATATTTCTTTCCAATTCAATTTCCAAACCATTGCGTACTTGGTGCAAGTTACATTAATTTCAATCCATACTGAGCAGGCGATGTAGTCAATTTTACTGCACGCACACATCAACACCAAACCAATAGTCAGCCATAGATTACAAAAGGACAGTCGGATGTCACATTCACTCCTACGCTACCTAACAGTCTCATCCATCTCTCTTCCGCATTTTTTATTAGTCGAGCGAATGCCATGTAACAAACAAATGTGTTTGTAAAGCGCAGGTACAGTCGATTGATTGTATTATTTTCATGGATCGCATTCCCAGCATCATGGTGATGGTACCGAATTACCGATTTGGGTTTCATCCCCAAAGAGTGAAAAGGAGTCTGAAAAGCGGAGTCTTAGTAATAGGGTCCATTACTAAGACTCCGCTGTCTGTCTGTCAGCAGGCTGTATCTCATGAACCGTTAGTTAGACAGTTGAAATTTTCAGATATGATGTATTCCTGTTGCCGCTACAAATAATACTAAAAACAGACAAACATACCATTAAAGGCTCTAATGCAGAAAACATGATTTTTTTAAAACAATTTTTGCTCTAAATAATGGCAATAGGTAGACAAGGGACTTACCTTGTACACCTTACAAGTTGTTCTGCCGAGTAGTTTTGGAACCCTTCGTGCTTGCCTCGTACGTGGCCGATTTTTATTTGAATTTGTCGATTTTTCAACCGTCAGATAAGGCCTAACGAGAGAATAACGAAAAAGCCTTTAGGGGCGATTGTTCCATCCCCAGATAAACAGTCAGATAACTTTATTTGACATTTCACACGCACAAATTCTGTCAAATTTCTCAGATAAACTGGCAGACAAATATTATCTGAGGAAGGAAAAAATCGGCCGTTATTAGTTAAATTGATTATTTTTTATAAAATGAAAAACCTATCTTTACTATTTATTTACACAAACTTGTCTTCTGCCACAGATTACTTGTTAGTTGTACCTTGTTGTTTAATTACGAGTAACAAATCTAAAGAACATCAAAAAATTTGAATAAAGCATTAACAAGTATTTCGTATCTCGCTCAACTGTACCCGCAGGAGCGCAACCTATGAACAAACAAGCAAACGGGCGGGAAGCGATTTTATGGTTTTCATATTAAGAACTATTTTTCAACGGCGATTTATTATTTTTCGTCCATTTTTGTTCGGGTGTGAGTTGAAACTACTTAGCTTGTGTGTGACTGTGTGTGTGGGTGTGTGACTTGTCGGCGGATCCTTTGAGCGTTGAGTTATGTTGGAGTCTTTTCGGAGCGTACACGTGTTGTTTTTGAGTTTGTTATTTTGCGATCAGAAAGGTTTTCTCGTTGAACTGTTTTCGGGCATTGGAGCTCGTTTTCTACGATTCCGCGTTACAATTATCCGCCGGAACATCAGGCAGACATACATTTCGCATCGCTCACCCGACTTAACGCCTCTCGATTTTTATGTTTGGGGTACATTAAATAAAAAATTGGTTGTTTGTAAAGTAGGTTTACGATCGAGATGTTTACGTGATAAGCCTCCGCTCGTGAGGATTCCGCGTGACAAGTTTCACGGAATGACTGGCAGCGCTCGAGATGAGACGGGAGATCGGTCCGTCTCTCTCTCGTTATACCTGCGATCGCGCTCGTGAGGTTTTGGTGTGACACAAGTTTCTGAACATGTCACCCGACTAAAACGATTTTAAAGACGTTATCACGTCAAAAGTAAAGTTTACGCTGAAAAAGTTTTAACCAGAGAACACTTAATGGAAAGAATAAACCGAGAGCAGCAGACGAAATGAGAGCTGTGCAAATAAATTTAAACAGACACATTCGCGAACGTCTCAATTTATGTTTAGAGTTTAATGGTGGACACTTCGAAAATGAAATAACTTAGTTTTTTTCTACTTTGTGTGTTTGTTTTACTCTTTGGTGTGTAGTGCTTCATACATTTCCCTGTAATTGTAATGTAATAATATTGTAATGCGCAGTTACTATTGTATTTCTAATGCGGCCTGCACATTTGACTCCCAAAATACTACGCTCCATCTCTCTCTGACAAACCTTGAGCCTGGACTTCTGATGTTGGGTCAGTGACCAAGTTTGGGTGCTAACTTACTTACCATCTTTATGTACTTACTTAAAATCAAATAAGTAACCTTAAACACTGATAAAGGTTTTGCTGATACCTATTTAGAAGTGTGTGTTATGATATGAAACATAAACGATTCCAAATAATGACGGCTCCGTAATTAATTGCACTAGCGATAGAGATTTGCTTTCCGTTCAATAGGACCAAAATGTGCACGCCTGGGCAGATCTGACTTGTCACGACCTGGACACGGATAATAGCTGTAACTAAAAGTTTTCACTTCACACACTCTCGGTGTTTGTTTGTGCGTTTACTTTACTTTGAAGCGGATTCACACACTCGCCGCCCCCGCTCTTCTCTCTTCGGCTCTTCTCCCCGCCCGTCGTGTGCTCACTGCGCCCGCAGTGACGTCATCGCATCGCGGCTGCCTACGTGCTTCTAAAGCTAGAAGCGCAGGACACGTCGCGGTGCCGCCACCACCACCCACGGACCGACCCAAAACGGAGAGGAGGAAGGAGAAGAAGGAGAAGAACACGCCCGTCTCCGGAGTTGACCCTACGCAGCACCTGTGGTGTTGATCGACTGCTCGCCGGCACTTCACTGGGCCTCCTCGGATTTATTCGAGGTCTCACCCGGTGGAGGAAGACCGCGTTAAGTCGGCACCACAGAGCCTGCATAACTCCGGAGAAGTAAGAGGAAGTCCCCGTTTTTAAAACGATGAAAAGAAGCCGAAAGCCGGAGGACCGACGAGCCGGATCCGCCTGCTGTGCGGATCCAAATCGACCGACGACGGCGCCGTGTAATACAAGTCGTGAAGCGCGACATATTTACCGGCGAGACGTTCGACCTCGCCGGCAATCTGCTCACCCGAGGAGAACACGGCGCCACCTCCAGCCCCATCACGGGCACACCGACTCACGAGGGGGGCAGGGAAGAGTTCTTCCGCCCCCCCCCCGACTCACCAACTGAATTCCCGGCCGAGGTGCCGGCGAATGAAGACACAGCCCGCAGAGCCGCGGCAACCGCCCTGCTCGCCTCCTTATCGCCGCCACCACCGCCGGCGATGAAGAAAAGCCCGGTGCGGCCGACGCTGCCGACGAAGTTCCCCAACCTCAACCTGGGGAACGCACCGGGAGCCGTCCCGAGGCCCCCTAACCCGCTCATACGGGTGCTACAGGGGTCTGCGCAGACAGAGTCACGCGACCCCAGCATTAGCAGTGAGTGGGCGGAGCCAGCGTTGGCCACGCCCCCCGTCGCACCAACCATGCCCACCGCCGACACCCCGGACTCGAGGGAGACATCAGAAGCCGAGATGGTTGAAATACCGCAAGCCACGCCCCCAAGCGGGGTTTCTTACGCCGCGGTCCTGGCGCAGCCGCCGAAGCCCCAATCGCCGCGACCCACCACACCACCAGCGACCGCCACCGGTGAGCCCAAGCCGAAGAGGAACCACCCGCCAATCGTCGTGGAGAACCTGCCGGCCTGGGCTACACACTTTGCCCGGCTGAAGGAAGCCCTAGGCCATGCCCCCAACGCGCGACCCTTTGGAAAGGGGGTCCGCTTCACGCCGCAGAGCCCGGAAGAATACCGGCAAATCGTCCGGTATCTGGACGAGGCGGCCCGCGCCGACAAGACCATCTCATGGTTTTGTTACTCTCTGGACGCGGACCGCCCCTTCAAGATTGCTATCCGAGGGCTCCCGGCAACCACCCTGCCCGAAGAGGTCGCCGCAGCGCTGGCCAGCGTAGGCTTCCCGACGCAGCATGTCCGACAGATTCCCGGCCGGATGGGCCGCGCCGGCTGCCTGTTCTTCGCCCTGCTGGCGGAGAAGCAGACCCCCGGCAGCATCGAGAGGCTCTACAGGGTGAAGGAGCTACTCTGCATGCCGGGCATCACCATCGAGGGATGGCGCGGCCCAAAGGGGCCCTCGCAGTGCCATCGGTGCCAGTCATTCGGCCACTCATCGACCAACTGTCGCCGCCCTGTACGCTGCGTGCGATGTGGAGAAGGGCACGCAGCTACTGACTGCCAGCGGCCAAAGTCAGAGGCCGCCACCTGCGCAAACTGCGGCCAAGGCCACCCGGCCAACAGCCGCCGATGCAAGGCGCTGAAGGAGGAGGCGCGCAAGCGCGGCATTACTATCGCGCCGCCACTGCCGCCCCAACAACAGCGCCCCAAGAAGACCGCGCGCCCCACGACCCGCCCGGCTGCCCAACCCGCGGCCCGCTCGGCTGCCCAACCCACGGCCCGCACGGCTGCCCATCCCGCGGCCAAGGGCACCACAATAAGAAAGCCAGCCAACCCGCCCACCACCCGAGGCGAAGAGGCGAAGCCCCGAAGAAAGCGGGGCAAGAAGCGCCGGAATAAGAAGAAGGCGCCGGAAGAGCCCGCCGCCGAGCCGCCACTTGAGCCCGCCCAACCTGCGAGCCGCCCCCCACTGCCAGCCCGCCCCCGCCCACGGGAGCCGGCAGCACCCGCAGCCCTATCCACGGAGCGCCAGGAAGCTCCACTCATGGCCGCGCTGCTCGACGCCATCGACCTTATCAGCGCGGCCATACAGGCGATCGTGGATAGACGCGATCCATTGCTGCCCCTACTGCGGGGGTTATCCACTTTGAAGGCCACAATCTCGTCCGGACACAATGCCTAAAGATCTAGGCTTGTGTACTGGAACCCGGACGGGATCACCAACAAGACGACAGACCTGAGGCTACTCGTGCAGGAGCATGATGTGCATGTCGTGCTTCTGTGCGAGACGAAGCTGCACCCCAGCCGAGAGCTCCGACTGCCCAACTTCTTCGTGTACCGCCGCGACGAGTTATCTCCGAGGGACGTGCCGTACAGAGGCACGGCGGTCCTCGTGAGACGGGATCTCGTCCACGAAGAGTTGGAGCTGCCCGCCTTCAAGACGACGTGGTCCATAGGCGTCCGTCTGAAGACGGCCGACACGGAGCTCAAAGTCTTCGCAGCCTACAAGCCTCCCGGCGACGTCCACCATTTCCACCCGGAAGACATCCGAGCGATGATGGAAGGAGCGACCCCCACACTGGTCGCAGGCGATTTCAACGCCAAGCACCAACAATGGGGGTCCCACAGCATCAACTCCGCCGGAAGGGCCCTACAGGAAGATGCTGAGAACTCCAACTACGAAGTTCTCAGCCCGGGGGCCCCGACACACTACCCGACGAACCCCATGCATCGCCCGGATGTACTAGACGTCGCCCTGGTCAAGAACGTACAGTTCCCCATCGCCATCAGGGAGCTGTACGACATCGACACCCCCCCACCTGCTTATCTTGCTGGTCCTCGGGGTGGAGGCCGATCTCACGTCGGCACCGCGTCCAAGAACGAAGACGGACTGGCACAAATACCAGCTGGAGTTGAACACAACGCAGCTCCCCGGCGGTGTCTCTACCAAGGAAGAGGTAGAAGCCGCGGCCACCACCACCAAGCCACCGCCGGTTTTGCGGAAGGAGAGGCTCCCTCCACACCTCCGCAAGAAGCTGGACCTCAAGCGCCGTCTTCGTCGAACCTGGCACCACACGCGCTGCCCTGTGATCAGGGCGGAGATCAACCGGCTCGGAGAAGAACTGCGCGCGGGCATCATCGAGCTGAGGGGACAGTCCTGGGAGCGCACTATCGACCAGGCCTCCCAAGATGACACCGCCCTTCACCGCCTGAACCGCAGCCTGACATCAACTCCCGAGCCGGTCTGCCCCATGTTTGATCACACGGGCAGGCGCCGCTACGCCGCACGAGATCGAGCCGCCATCCTGGCGGACCACTTCGCTGGGCAGTTCCAGCCCAACCCCATCGCCGACTACGAGCACAACGCCGCTGTTGTGGAGCGCGTAGAGCGCTTCCTGGCAGCCCCCGCGCCTCCCATCGCCGGCGACTACTTCATGTCGCCCCGCGAAGTCCGGAAGGTGGCCCTGAAGCTGAACCAGCGGAAGGCCCCGGGCCCGGACGGAGTCGTCGCGGGGGCCCTAGTACAGCTGCCAAGGAGAGCCGTCGTCTCGCTGACGCGGCTGTTCAACGGCATCCTGCGCACCGGTCACTTCCCCGCCCTCTGGAAGGAGGGCAAGGTGATCGTCATCCCCAAGCCGGGGAAGGACAGAAGACACCCGGGAGGCTACCGCCCGATCACCCTGCTGCCTCATATCGCCAAGCTGTTTGAGCGCCTGCTGTTACGGAGAATCCTGCCCCACATCCAGCTGAGGGCAGAGCAACATGGCTTCCGTGACAGCCACAGCACGACGCTCCAGCTGGCGAGAGTCCTGCACTACCTGGCGTCGGAGCTGAACAGGGGCCGATACACCGTCGGGGTCTTTCTTGACATCGAGAAGGCCTTTGACCGAGTGTGGCACGAGGGGCTCCTCTTCAAGCTCCTGGACGCAGGTGTGCCCCCAATGATCGGGCAGATCGTGGCCTCCTTCCTGGAAGACCGGCGGTTCTTCGTCTCGGTCGAGAATGCACACTCCCAGACGAAGGCCATCAGCGCAGGAGTCCCGCAAGGCAGCTGCCTTTCGCCAGTGCTCTACGCGCTCTACACCAACGACATCCCCACACTCGAGGGCCATCTCGAGGAGGGGGTGGAAGACGTTGTGCTCGCCCTCTACGCGGACTACAGCGCCTACTTCGCGTCGTCGCGCAAAATCGAGCTCGCCTGCAGGAAGATGCAGCGACTCCTGGACCTGCTGCCGCCCTGGCTGGACAAGTGGCGGACCGCGGTGAACGTCGGGAAGACAACAGCCCTGTTGACCACCCGCTCCCGCCGTCCGACCCCGCTACAGCTGAGGGGCCGGGACATCGAGTGGCAATCGACGGTGAAATACCTCGGTTGCAACATCGACTGCTCGCTGCGCATGGTCCCGATGGTGCAACACTGCATCAACCGGGCCAAAGCCGCGCGGGCAATGCTCCGGCCTGTCCTGTCGTCCAGCCTGCCTCTGAGAGCCAAGCTGCGGGTGTACAAGGCCTATGTGCGCTCGCGGCTCACCTACGCGGCTCCAGCATGGTACGCCCTGCTGTCGAAGACCCAGAAGGCACGGCTGCAGCGGTTCCAGAACATCTCCCTGCGGGTGATCACAGGAGCCGGGCGGTACGTGCGCAACACCACCATCATGAGGGATACCCGGATGCCCACCGTGGAGAAATTCGTCGCGCGGCTGGCACGGCGCATGTACGACTGCGCCGACAACAGCCGCCACGCACATCTCCACGACATTGCTCCGCATCACGCACGTCCGCCTGAAGGCAGACCACTCCCAAGAGAGTTGCTGCTCATCCCACTGTCGCCAGTGTAAGCCCGCAGAAGAGGGCGAAAGCACGGCACAGTGAAGAAGAAGAAGCTCCCGCACCGTTGTCGCCAGTGTATGCCAATAGACGGCGAAAGCACAGCACAACGAAGACCACGCGAGGCCCCTGACAAGTAGGGGCCACCCAAGACCGGGGGGGACGTTACCCCCCGAGTTGACGCCGCGGGCATGAGGCAACCATAAGTCCTCGACCCCGCAACCGTAGTGGTTCTCGCGCTCCGCGCGAGAACACACTCCGAGGACCACACGGGCTTGTCACGACCTGTCGTTACGCGCACGTGGGGGTGTTCCTGACTGTGTGATGCCCTCGCCAATGAAAACTAGACCCCCAATACCGCTAATAGTTCTTATCTCAATGGTATAGGATTGATTATTGACTGTCACACCTTACCGAAACTGTCACTAGTTGCTTGTTATTGTTTCGAGCGAGCCGCATACACACACACACACACGCACAAGTTAGACTAAAGCGTAAACACACAGACACCACAAGTAAGAAAAAAGCGTAAACACACACAAGTTAGACAAAGGTAGATATGCGAGTCAGCGCAGTAGCAAGAGACACATGATCTTTTATTAAAAGCGCGGGAATTTCATTTTCATTGATTGGCGAGTTCCGACATTGCGACGTTGCCGGACTTAGTAAAGGACTTGTTATAGCGAGTATTGAAAAAATATTGAATTATTTTGTATGAAAAATGCAAAAAGTAAAAAAATCGAGTAATTAAAAAACAAGTTTTTACATTCGATTTCTAAAGGTGGTCTTATCAATACCATACAGTTATGGGAATTCAACAAAAACACCCTGTATTGATCCTGGCAAGTCTCTATATTGATCCTGCCAAGTCTCTATATTTTTGAAATGGTCTGTTTCGCGCAGTCATCTGGACCTATTTATAAAATACTCCCAACTTGAAAGGTCCCGGCATAAGAGATACCCAAACAAAATTGTATACCCACCATGCAGAACAGTGTTCTGCCCAAGGAAGTTGTTATTGGATGTTGATAAATCCTCATCCTCACGCGCGCGCGCTTCTAACGCCAACACGTACTTAATTCCACTCTGCCTTTTTTTATTCAAAAACTGTGTTAACTCTGAACCTATCGCGGTGAAACAAACACTAATAGCTGTAGTTAAAAATTAATAGTAAACCCACTCTATGTGCTTATTGGACTATTCACAGGAAGTGCTTAATATTAAAAAATCTAGCCTAAACCGTGGGTTAAAGTGCCCGGTGAACTGTTTTTGTTGCCACCCGGTGTCCAGTCAACGGAGCGGCCCGGTGAGTCACCAACCGGTGTTGCGCCTTGCGAGCCCGACAACCAGTGGCCGTCGCTTGTGAATCACTGCTACGGTACTACCCGTCCGCCAATTTCGTCGTTGCAGCCGTTCGAACAAATGGTGCAGCCGTGAAGCACTTGCCTGTGGTCCCAGAGATACCGAGTTCGATTCCCGACAGTTGCCGCTTGCTTTTTTTGCTTTTTTGTTTTTATGTACGAGGCGCTGCAGTCTCTGACGTCACCGCTACAACTACGAACTCTGTAGCTATAAGGCTACGATCGAACGTGTGAGGTGAATTTTAGTTATGCCGAAGGTTCAGCGCTCGCCCCTCCCCCCCCCCCCCCCCCCCCCGCCTTCTGCGCCGGCGACGCCGGCAGCGGCGACCGCCCACGACTCGCAAAATGTTACAGGAGGCTCGGAAAACATCACCCGCCGAATCAAAAACCGATTACGCAAACTTGATGTTGATAATGAATCCGAAACGGTCACCGGTTCAGCTGATATATGTGCTACACTTCAAAATACTCTACGTTCGATGTTTAGCGATTTTGAACAAAGGCAAAATTCTCGTCTAAATGAGATCGAAAGAAAAGTTTCTCTTATTACGACTCAAAATGAATCCATTAAGAAGACAAGCTGTGAAATTGAGAATTCAATATCGGATGTTTATGTTGTAATAGGGATAGTCCCTCAATTTTCACTTTTAAGAGAAGATTGAAAGCGTATTTCCTTTCTCTTTCGTAATTAGTATCATATTTATGTAAGTATATGTATGATATTTTGTAGTTTATATATGTGTATGCTATCTAGTGTATTATATAGTTGAGATATATATATTTTTTATTAGGTATATTTTATTTATATTTTAAAAGTAATTTTCGTACGTATGTATACTGTTTTATTGCGCACTAGGACTGTCCTTTTTCATAAACACTCCTGTCTTGCCTAGGTTTGCTGGAAGAAATCTCTTTTTAGAGATAAGCTCGCCTTTGCCTATAAAATTTATTGTAACTGTCTGTTTATCTATGTTTTCTATGCAATAAAGAATATGAATATGAATATGAATGTTTCGGCCCGCATAGAAGTAGTTCAGAATTCAATTGTTCGCTTGGAGGAGGATCGTAAACAGCTTTCGAAGCAAATTATAACGATTGAAAGTAAGTGTGAGGAACTGGAAAAACATTGTATCAAAACCAGCATTGAAATACGTAATGTCCCCAAGGTAAAAAATGAAACTAAATCGAACTTATACAACTATTGCAATAAGTTGTATGTCTCCCTTGGCTTAGACTTTAAATATGAGCACATCAGAGATACCTACCGTCTATATAGCAAGAAAGAGAGCGACTCCTCGTCTATAATTATGGAACTCACTAATACTTATTTCAAGGATAATATACTAGAAGCCAGCAAGCAGTTCTACAAATCTAATTCTGTCCAGCTTACAGCCTCGCACCTAGGACTTGAAAAAAATGACAGGATTTTTATATCTGAGTGTCTAACCAGCAAGAGTAGACGTCTTTTCTACTTAGCTAAAACCCTGAAGACTGACAAAGCATTTAGCTACTGCTGGTCGGCAGGCGGTAAAGTTTATCTAAGAAAACGTGAGGGTGGACCAGCTATACTGGTTAAAAGTGAAGACCAACTAACAAAAATGAGGAATGAACTGTGACTAGCTATAGTTATTTTTGTCCTTTTATTTGTCTTTTTACTTAAATGCAATAAGACTGTTTTTGTTTATAACTCACCTTCAACAGTTCTCAAATATACATACTAATTACATACTTACACACACAAACACAAACATACTCACGCATACACATTCACATTCATGACACTCCCGTTTCTTGATACACAACACTTACAAAGCGAAAACGAACAAATTATTATGACTTTCTCTCGGCAAACATCTAATCGACACAAATTAATTTTTACTTATTTAAAAACCATTGTATCTAAAACCACTTCTGCACTATTTATAAAAATTCGCGGACATAAATAATCTCCTTTACAGTATTGATAGGTTTTAAATTTCGGACCCTATTTCTTGTATTGCTGAGGAAGTATTATCTTATGTTCCCCAACCCCAAAGACAAACTAAATTACTTTGTCAAAATATTTGTAGCTTAGTTGGCAACTTTGACGGATTATTGACTTTATTATCTCGAATCAACTTAGGCTTCGATTTACTAATTCTTACTGAATGCTGGGTTTCACCTGGACAAAAAAATATACCGGTTATACAGGGTTATAATGCACATCTATCTTCTGACAACTATAATAAAAACGACGGGGTGGTTGTGTACACCAATAACTCATTGTCGTGCTCTGTTTCTGAACCAATATTTCCCAAGACTAACTGCCTGATGATCAAAATATCTACCCACACTGCTATCATTGCAATTTACCGACCCCACTGTTTTAAAGAGAACGTCACGCTCTTCTTGTCATCCCTAAATACTGTCCTGAATTCGCTTGTCTCATTCCCGAATATCATTCTTATGGGCGACATTAATATTAATATTACTCCTGAAAGCACAGAAAATAATCATGAGGACTACCTAAATCTATTGGCTATGCATGGGCTGTTACCCACTCATACTCTCCCGACTAGGCGTTCCTCTTGCTTGGATCATCTCATACTTAAATCTAAAAAACCGAATACCACCATTGTGCTTCATTCATCTTTAACCGATCATGACGCAGTCATTTTTTGTATAGATGGTAATCAACCTAAAAGTGCTCCTTTAACTATTTCAAAAATAGATCATGTTGGATTAGATCTTACTATGAGTACGCTGAATTTTGACCCTATCCTAACATCGCATGACCCTAATGAAGCTGCATGTTTATTTGTAAGTCTCCTGGCTCAGGCCCTAGTCTCTAACACAAAATTATTAAGGCTACCCCGGCGGACTAGAACTATCAAACCTTGGATTACTATCGGACTTATGCGGTGCATGCGCAACCGTGATAATATGCACAAAAAGCTTAAGCTTACTCCAGATGATTCCGTTCTCAAAATTACTTACCGTAGACACCGCAATTATTGCAATGACATCTTAAAGAATTTCAAACGTGAATTCAGGATGCTGGAGCTAATTGCAAAAAACTTTGGGATGTAATTAAAGCTAATACCAATATGGCGAAACCTAAGGATCCCGCTTCGAACTTGTTGAACATTTCAGATTCTCCGTCTTCCTCTGTCAATAATGTAAATGACTACTTCACCAACATAGGCAAAGCGCTGGCTGAGCAGACTCAAATTCTTAACAGTGGCGTTAGTTCCGATAATTTAAACTCGTCCAACGTCGCTCATTCCTTCGTAATGTTCGACACGGATGAAACTGAAGTTGAAAATATAATCATGACCTTAAAAAACAACTGTGCCACGGGCTGGCATGGTATCCCCTCTTGGTTTCTAAAAAAATATAAAAATTTAATAATTCCATCACTCACTCATGTTTACAGGTTGAGTCTTGCTGCCGGCGTTTTCCCAGATGTGTTTAAAAAAGCTGTTATAAAGCCCATCTTCAAGGCGGGGGATCGAGATCGTGTCACTAATTATCGACCGATTTCTATATTGCCTTCTCTATCACAGATTTTGGAACGAATCATGAATAAAAGGTTGATTAATTATCTCGAAAGCAACAATCTGCTTGCATCCCAGCAATATGGATTTCGAGCGAATAAATCTACCGCTGATGCCGTGTTTGATCTAACTAATTTTGTTGTCACCAATCTTGATGAAGGTAAAAAATGCCTTTCTATATTTTTAGATCTCGCAAAGGCATTTGACACGGTCTCGATTCCCCTCCTTATAGATAAATTAGAACGGTTAGGAGTTAGAGGTGAGACTCTAAATTTATTTAATAGTTATTTATCAAACCGTAGTCAAATCGTTAAAATTGACAATGTAACGAGCGATGCCCTACCCGTTACCTATGGCGTTCCGCAAGGAAGCATCCTCGGCCCATCCCTATTTCTGGCTTTTATTAATGAATTATGTTGCATCCCCCTCCGTAATGGCAAAATCGTCTCTTTCGCCGATGACACAGCACTGATATTTCAAGCAGACTCCCTACAGGAACTTTTTCATACAGCTCAAGAGGGTTTGGACATAGTTTTGCGTTGGCTCGGAAGAAATTTACTTACTATAAATAGTAGCAAAACTAATTACATACTGTTTTCCATCCGTAATACAGAATCCCGTTGCCACAGCCTAAACTTAATAGCCCATTCTTGTCCAGCTGACTTACGTTTACAATGCTCATGTCCCTGTCTTGAAAATGTCCTAAACACAAAATATCTTGGAGTAAATATAGATCAAAATCTTAATTTCCAAACACATATTAAGTTACTTTCATCCCGAATTAGAAAATTAATATTCATATTCAAAATACTAAGACACTCGGCTGACCAAAAAAATTTGAAAATGGTATATTATGCGATGTGTCAGTCCATATTATCCTACTGCAATATTATCTGGAGCGGCGTTCCTAAAACTACGTTAAATAAATTAGAGGTTGCTCAACGTGCAGTATTAAAAGTCTTAACTTTTCGACCCTTCTTATATCCGACCTCTAAGCTGTATGATGAATGCAAGATCCTAACAGTACGACAACTATTTATTGCCACCACTATAACCAAAAAACATGGTCTTCTGACTTATGACCCATCATTCTCTCTAAACAAAAGAAGATTCGATCTTGTTTGTCATCCCAGAGTTCATAAAACTTCCTTTGCAAAAAGATACTTCAATTTTCTTGGTACATACTTATATAATAAGTGTAACCTAATAAATAAAATATATCCTATGAACAATTACCAATGTAAGAATGCAGTAGTTAATTGGTTGCTAACTTTAAATTATCAAGAGACCGAAAAACTTCTTGAAGTTATTGCCTAGCTTAGACTTGCACTCCCTATAATTTTTCGCGCTCTCACCCTTACACAAACACACGCACTCATACACTTACACACACTGCACACACACACACACACACACACACACACACACTAACTCACAATCACTCATTCACAAACACACGCAACATTCATTTTGTTATTTTTATTCTACAAAAAGCTTCATTATTCGTAGTTTTTATTTTATAATACATCCGAATTCTGTTTTTTCTTTTCTTTTTATTATCAGTTTTCCTTTCAAAGCCAATGTTTTCACCATACTTACACACTATAATAAATTACTAACCATAATTTGTGTAAATGGAGGCCTGGAGTCCTAAAATACAGGGTATCCTAGTTTAGGCTCCAGCTTTTACAAATATTAATAATCCATTAGTTATTTTTTAGCGAATAAGTACCAAAATTTTGTAAAAATATTTGTAAAGGAAATAAACGATTTACTTACTTACTTACTTTACTTACTATAAAGTTATGCAACAATCTGCCACAGGCATTCAAAAATTTGCAACTGCTTCTCTTTTTAAGAACCACCTACACAAATGGTTAGTGGACAAATGTTTCTACACCATAGATGATTTTTTTGACTGAGAAATGTAAATATTAATATTAGTTAAGTTAATTATTTGACATGAGTAAGAATTATTTTGACGTTTTACATAGGTAGGTTCTTACTTCTTGTTTTTTTCATTCATTCATAATTTCTTTATTGCACACAACTAATAAATAGACAACAAGACTTACATAAAAATTTTGTACAAAGGCGAGCTTATCTCTTCCAGCAAACTAAAATGAATTTTTAGAAATGAATTATTAGCTATCAGAGTTTTAATATAATATAATATATATTTGCATGCCTAATTAGGTAAAATATGCGGAAAAACATTATGTTAGTTACATCTGACATGCACAATATTTAAAGCAAATAAATGTCTTTGTCTTTGCAACTGAATCGCT
The DNA here is from genome assembly GCA_949825045.1 of Argyresthia goedartella. Lineage (NCBI taxonomy): Eukaryota > Metazoa > Arthropoda > Insecta > Lepidoptera > Argyresthiidae > Argyresthia > Argyresthia goedartella. The sequence goes on along the minus strand of OX463834.1, from coordinate 950,875 downwards.
AAAAAGGTTGTGGAAAGCTTCCTGGTCATGTGTCACATCCTAGAGAGCGTGGGACAGGTTAGTCTTCCTGCTCAGGGGTGTGGGTGCGAGAGTGTGTACCTGCGCACGCAGCTCGTCCACGTCGGTGCGCGCGGCCTCCAGCTCGGCGAGCGAGTGCAACTCCACGGCGCCGGCAAGCGCTGGGATGTGTATGTGAGTGTGTACCTGCGCGCGCAGCTCGTCCACGTCGGTGCGCGCGGCCTCCAGCTCTGCGAGCGAGTGCAACTCCACGGCGCCGGCAAGCGCTGGGATGTGTATGTGAGTGTGTACCTGCGCGCGCAGCTCGTCCACGTCGGTGCGCGCGGCCTCCAGCTCGGCGAGCGAGCGCAACTCCACGGCGCCGGCAAGCGCTGGGATGTGGATGTGAGTGTGTACCTGCGCGCGCAGCTCGTCCACGTCGGTGCGCGCGGCCTCCAGCTCGGCGATCGAGCGCAACTCCACGGCGCCGGCAAGCGCTGGGATGTGGATGTGAGTGTGTACCTGCGCGCGCAGCTCGTCTACGTCGGTGCGCGCGGCCTCCAGCTCGGCGAGCGAGCGCAACTCCACGGCGCCGGCAAGCGCTGGGGTGTGGATGTGAGTGTGTACCTGCGCGCGAAGCTCGTCCACGTCGGTGCGCGCGGCCTCCAGTTCGGCGAGCGAGCGCAACTCCACGGCGCCGGCAAGCGCTGGGGTGTGGATGTGAGTGTGTACCTGGGCGCGCAGCTCGTCCACGTCGATGCGCGCGGCCTCCAGCTCGGCGAGCGAGCGCAACTCCACGGCGCCGGCAAGCGCTGGGGTGTGGATGTGAGTGTGTACCTGCGCGCACAGCTCGTCCACGTCGGTGCGCGCGGCCTCCAGCTCGGCGAGCGAGCGCAACTCCACGGCGCCGGCAAGCGCTGGGGTGTGGATGTGAGTGTGTACCTGCGCGCGCAGCTCATCCACGTCGGTGCGCGCGGCCTCCAGTTCGGCGAGCGAACGCCACTCCACGGCGCCGGCGAGCGCGGCACACGGTGACGCCACGCCGGCCTTCGCGATGTACCCGCCCTCCGTGTGGCGGATCGCTGCCACACAAAGAGTGTTCTTTATACTTTATTTTATTCTCCTAGCACCTCTGACCTCCAAATCATCCCTTCCCTCTCAAAAATTCACCTACCAGTTTTCCCTAGGAACGTCTAGCCATAAAGCAAATTGGAAGGATTTCCGCTCAACTCTTTATAGCAATATCACCCTCAGTTCCAAAATCAAAATATGAGAAATAGTGATAGGTTTAAGGAATAGCTTAAAGATTATTTTATTTTTATTTTATTTTATTTTATTATCTTAGGAAAACTTACAGCTAATAATTATACATTTATGCTAAGTACAAGATGGGTCGACATAGAGCCATTAACAAGTTTCCGCATTTGGATAGGGAGACCAGTTAAGTAACTTAAAAATCTAAAAAGTTTACAAAGATCTTAATGTAATTTGATTGTTGCAAAATATAAACATAATTTAAGAATGAGAAAAATACAAATTAAATAGGTACCTTAATCATTGCGCTAGTACAGATAGAGAAGTAGAATTAATAAGAAATAATTTTATTTTTATTTTATTTTATTTTGTTTGGAAAACTTACAGCTATAACAATTTAAAATATACAAGGTGACATTTAATTAGCTGACCAATTCTTTTTTTTTTTTTTTTCTTTTTTTTTTTTTTTTTTTTCGGATACCCGCACCGAGCATGTAAACATTGAGCTCCGATATTATTTTAAATTAAAATTAGCAATTAAGTGTTTGACAAGTATAAAACAGTGAATTTCAGAAGACAATGGTACAATAGTGATGTGTTAGTGTTATCAACTTATATAACACAATATACACGGTGTAAAAGTGAAATATATAAATGTGAACTGAATATATCTAAATGACAATAGTGACAATAAATAGAACTATAAATTAGTATCATTACCAACTACAGAGAAAGTGATCAAAATATAACAACAGTAACTTAGTAATTACGCTGTTAAAACGATCTAACATAATTCGATAACGGGACTTTAACGTACGTTTGGACAACAACGACATCTACCGCGAGGACTTGTTACGCCAGAATAACATAGTAGTGTAGTGTCTCAAACTCTCAGTGCTAGGTGAATCTGGGTCAAAAAGTTGGCACTACATATCAACAGATGTCGCTAGCCCTGCGCAAAAATTGATGTGCCTCGATACGGCTGACGGAAACGAAACCACTAATTCACACGCTGAAGTAACTGCGCTCGTGGCGTGTAGTAAACGACGGCGGCTTTACAAACCGGAGGTCAACATATCAAATCCAAAGACTGCTAAAACTTTTTATATTTTTTTTTTCTCTCTTTTCTTTTTGCCCTCATCTTACTAATTAAAAATGCAATCAGATAACTCCCGCCAAAACGTAACATTGAGAAAGGGATGTAGAAATCGTCGACACTCACATGAAGAAACTCTGATCGCATTAAATATTTCAGACGTCTCTGCCAATCCTCCGCTGAGTCTACCAGATCTATCGGATCAACTATGTGAATCAACAGAAGAATTTCAGGAATTAAAAAATAGAATTCTTATATTAGAGACGCAACTAGAAAGTGCACATATTGAAATTGACTCATTGTCGACAGAGAACAATTTATTAAAAAAACAACTACTAGAACGTCAGAAGAAAACCAATTTGCTGAAAAGGATTTGTTCTGAAACGCCTACCAAATATAGAACCCCAAGATCAAGCCACAGGAAAACAGAACTCACACCGAAACGCCTTATAATTGGTAATACATGGACACCAGGTGGACGAGACTACGAGGAACAACAAAAATGTGAAGATGGAACAGATTTTACAGATCATCTACAAAACCGCTCAGAAACAGCAAAAATAGAAGAAATAGACCTAAAAACCAAACAACATGAAGAACAAAAATCGAGACAAAAGTATGAAATTAAACCTAATCAAGATGAAAACCTAAATTTAAAACGAAGTGATAACCTAAAAAGTACAGAAACCCCAAGGACCAATGGGAAGCACAGGGTTATGCTGTTTGCAGATGAAAGAGGACATGGTATCAGAGAATCTATTCAAGATCTTCTGGGACAGGATTTCACCGTTACATCACTGATAAAGACAAATGCAACATCCGATCAGGTAGTATCTTCCTGTTTGGAGATATGTAGGGACTATACCGAAGAAGATTATGTAGTATTTCTTCTAGGTACAAATGACAAAAACCCTATCAAAATGCAGTCGCATCTGTACCACATCATGAGTTTATTAAGGACAAATGTTTTACTTGGTACAATCTGTTGGACTAGGTTTCTTAATGAGAAAATGATGAACAAAATGTTCAAATTCTTGTGCACCCAATTTGACCATGCGACCTTTGTAGACTTAACACAACAAGAAAACAATGTAGGTGGTATGACTAGAATCCCTAGACGATTAACTATAAGTAGACAGATTTTAAGGGAAATATTGCGTATAACTAATAAAACAAATCATAGGAGCTTTTTAATAAAATCCAAACAGAACAAACAAAGTGTTACACCACATCTGCATGCGGGGAACATACCAATTAGTAGCCCAATATACAACAATAATTCCTGCTCCCACCAGCCAGCCATTTTGCAAAAGGGCACCATTCCTTACTTCTTCCAGAGAAACACTCAGAAGAAAGCCGTTGTAGATCACAAAATAGTAATCACACAATCAGATCTACCCAAAATGGGCACCATTCCATATTATTTTACAAATAAGACGAAAGCCAGCCTCACACCAAATAACACACAGTTTTTTCGTTCCTAACATCGAGAAATCAGATAAATGTATAGGTATACCCTCTACAAGTACCCTTTCCACTGATAGAAAAGCTAGTAATATGGCAAAAATTAACATTTTTCATCAAAATGTGTGTGGAATCACCAAAAAAAAGGATGAATTAGAGATGTACATAGATAGTTTTCAAGAACATTGTCATTACATCGGTATTACTGAACACTTTCTAAACGAACACATGGCTTCATTATTTCAAATAGAAAATTATAAGATAGCTGCTTATAATACTAGAGTATCAATGAAACGGGGTGGTTCACTTATTTTAGGACATGCGCAAAAAGGTTATGACGAAATAGCAATTTGTAAGAAACTGTGTAAAGATAAGTGTTTCGAGGTATGTGGTATCAGAGATAAAGATACAAATTTGTGTATTATCTGTTGCTATCGAAATCCGGACTATGACACGTACGATGAGTTCATGGTGTGCCTAGAAAAGCTTTTAGAGCATCATTTCAAAAAAACCTGTATAATTTGTGGGGATTTCAACATGGACACCCTTAGTGATAATAATAGACTCAACAAATTTTTGGCCATGTTGAAATGCTACAATTTTAGATATTTGATAGATACACCAACCTTTATCAGAAATGGTGCTCGCGCATCATGCCTCGACAACTTTCTGACAAATGTGCCTGAAGAGTATATTGAAGGTACGGATGTGGATCATAACGGTATTTCAGATGGTCATGCAGCAATCTTTTGTAACCTTAAACTACCGAATCTAAGTTTAGCACACAAGGAAAACCATACTCTCCTAATAGAACGCAGACAGTATTCAGAAAGCAATAATGAACGGTTTAGATCCGAAGTTATAAGAGGAAACCTAAATGACAAAGGAATAAATGGTTTTATTTCAAGTTTTTGTAAAATTTTCCATAGTTGCTTTGTAAAAAAGAAGAAAAAGATAGCGTTAGAAAAGTCAGGCAAAATTAAATGGCTTACACCAGGCCTAAAAGTCTCAAGTAAAATGAAGAGGGTTTTAGCCAATATGAATAGCTGTAACGAGAGTATCAAGCATTACCGCAGTGAGTATATTAGGATATACAGGAGAGTACTAACACAAGCCAAAAAGCTTGCAGTTCGGTCGGAACTAAATAAAGCAAAATGCTCTACCAAAGCCTTGTGGAAAGTAGTGAACAAACACAGAAATAAGAAAACAATCTCGGTTACAGAAAAGTTATTGCTAAAAGTAAATGACAAAATAATTCACAAACCAATCGAAATAGTAGACGTCTTCGCAGACCAATTTGAGGTTAAATCCGTAGGAATTATAAATGGTTCTCAGCAAGCAGTAGATCTGCTAAAAATTAACTGCCCGAGAGTCACAGGCGAGATGGACTTTAGACAGACGTGTATAACTGAAATCAAAAAGATAGTCCAACTTTTTGAAAGCAAGCCATCATGCGGTTACGATGACATGCCAATCACAGTTATCAAAAACAACATTGATATTTTAGCAGAGCCACTTAAAATTTTCTTTAATAACTGTTTAAATATGGCAATTTTCCCAGATCAATTTAAGATCGCCCGTGTATTGCCAGTTCATAAAAAAGGAACAAAAGAAAATCCGTCCCACTACAGACCTATTTCATTATTGCCAGTCCTATCGAAGATATTTGAGAAAATTATCAAGGCAAGATTTCTAGCGCACTTGGTAAATTATAAAATACTTAGTGACAGACAGTTCGGTTATCGGAGAGGTTTGGGTACATCTGATGCTATTGATACATTGGTAGATGACGTTGTAGGTAAACTAGACGAGAAAATGAAAGTTGCTGCACTTTTTCTAGACTTGAGCTCGGCGTTTGATTTTGTTGACCATGACATTTTAATAGATAAGCTGGAACATTATGGTGTAAGAGGGAAATGCCTGAATTTAATGAAATCTTACCTTCAAAATAGGAAGCAGTTTGTTGAACTGTGCTCGACTGATAGTGGATGTCAAATGATAAACAGGTCCAGATTAGTTCATCTGACTAGAGGAGTGCCGCAGGGTTCTATTTTTGGCCCAATCTTCTTTATTGTTTTCACTAACGACCTGTTTGAGTATATTGGTAGGGAAATACCTGATAGTCAACTTGTAGTTTATGCGGATGACACAAATGCTGTCGTTTCAGACAAGGATATAACATCACTCGAATCTAAAGTTAATGTTATTCTAAAACTGTTTGATTCCTGGTTTACCAACAATAACCTGAAAATCAACACCACTAAAACTAATCTACTCTTATTCAAGACCACCGCACGAAATAATGATAAAATAAAGGCTACCCTAAACGGGGACGCAGTGGCGACAGTCAATGTAGTTAGGTTTTTGGGGGTTAATATTGATGCCTCTCTCAACTGGAAGCCCGAACTTACTGCCCTGGAAGGTAGTATTGGCTCAGCGTGCTATGCCCTGAGAAGTCTTAGGGACGTAGTAACTGAAGGACACCTGAAAATGGTTTATTATGCTCTGGTTGAGTCCAAGTTGCGCTATAGCATCAAGTTGTGGGGAAATAGCTATGAATATAATATTTTAAAAGCATTCGTGTTACAAAAAAGGGCAATCCGCACGATAGCTCGTATCCAACAGACGGAATCGTGCAGGCCGCACTTCATCAGGTTGGGTATACTGACAGTTCCGGCGCTTTACTTGCTTGTGCTGATGGATGTTCTAGTTAAGAATATTCACAAAATAGAAAACCAGGAACAGAGACATAGACGAGAGAATTCGCGTAGAAAGGACTTTCCGATAGTATCTGCACCTAGGTTAGAAGTAGCAAGACATTCAGCGGGTTATCAGTCACTCAGGTTATTTAACCAGCTCCCGACAGAGCTTAAGCTCATGGTTACGCACAGCAGTTTTAAGGACAAGCTAAGAAAATTCTTATTGGAAATGAGTCCATACAGTATTGACGAATTCTGCAATCAATCAAAATAACATTATACAATTTTTATTTATGACATGATATTTTATTCCTTGTGTTTATGAATTTATTTATTTATTGTGACATGCGCATGATTATTTTTAGTTTTGACGTTTAATTAGACGTACTTCACTTATGATTACTAATAACTGTTATGCCAGGTATGTGATTTGTATTTGTATTGAATAATTTATTTTGACATGTCAAAGTGTTTTGTTATTTTGTTTGTCTACCTATCATTTAATTTAATTTCAATTAAGTTACATTTTATTATATTTCTGGCTTATAATTATTTCACTTGTATAGAATTGTTATACCATTTAAATAATATTTTAGTTTTAATCGATGTATTTCAGACACAATTGTACTATTGTTTATGAATAAATACTATTGAACTATTGAACATATTTTGGGGAATGATAGTACCCATTATTATGAACAAGGTTCCCCAAGAAACATATGGTCGTAAATGAAATAAATTTTTGGGTCTCCCATAGTAACTTGTAATCAGCTGATCGGGTCAATGTACTGTGGGACGAAAAATATTTTTCGTTTGCGACCATATGTTTCTTTGGGAAAGTTGTTCACAATGATCCGTGCTATCAATCCCCAAAATATCGTCAGCTAATTAAATGTCATCTTGTATAGGCAAGTGATTAAGACTAAGCCAATTAAAAGTTTCCACCTATGAATGGACAGAAGAATACCTAAAAATCTTAATATTACAGTTCATTTTTAAGTATATAAGCTGTTTATCTATCATTAACTAATACAGGTTTTAGACTTATTTATGTGGTTCACTATAGAAAAATGTGATTTAAATTATATAATAAAATGGTTTCATTCAATATTACTGATTCGAGTTACGCCTTTCGCCGAAGAATTGTTTGTTAATAAAGTTACGGAATGTAGATGCCTTTTCATGATAAACATCACAGTGTTCTGCGTAGTTATCTTTATATAATTTCCCTACTCTGAGCATGTATGCGTTTTGCCTGTAGTTAGTTTTAGTCATTGGGATATACAGTTTGAGAAGATTTCTTCTCGTGGATCTAATGGCCGGGACGACAATCTTCAGTTTGCTTAATAGGTCGGGAGCGTCAATGATACCCTGTGCTATGGCAGATAGAAAAGTCAGGTCAGCTGAATCTCTACGCAAGGTGAGTGGTAGAAGATGTTGTTTTCTACAACTTTCTTCGTAGTTGGTTGAAGTTATATTAAATCTATAAGATAGGCATCTCAGGAACTTTTTCTGTATTCGCTCTATCTGGTTTTTGTATACGTTATACCTTGGATTCCAGACCTGCGAGCAATATTCAAGTTGACTTCTTACCAGTGTGCAATATAATATTTTGAGTGTTTTCGCAGATCTGAAATCTTTGGAATTTCTCAGTACAAAACCAAGCGATTGAGAGGCTTTATTGACAATTTTACTTATATGTGAGTCAAAGATCATCTTGCTGCCCAGTGTGACTCCCAGATCCCTGACTTCTGTCACACGGTTGAGTATTTGTGAGTTAATAATATATTGAGAAATGGTTGGACTGAGTTTTCTTGTGAAGCTAATTACGCAACATTTGTTCACGTTGAGATCAAGCTTGTTAAGTGAGCAGAAATGTTCAAGGGACCTAAGGTCGTTTTGTAGAAGTTGAGTATCGTTTGGTGAGTTGATAACCCTGTATATTTCCATGTCGTCTGCAAAGAGAAGACCTTTTGAGTTTTGGAAGCAGCGGTCGATGTCGTTAATAAAGATTGTGAACAGAAGGGGGGCTAATATGGAGCCTTGGGGAACACCTGAAGGGATCGTGATAGCCGCAGAAGTGTAACCGTTGAGTACTACTGCTTGACTACGGTTATCAACGTACGATGAAAACCATCTAAGCAGATCACCACGAATCCCAGCAGAGAGAAGTTTGGACAGAAGGATGCGATGATCAATGCGGTCAAATGCTTTGGAGTAATCTGTGTAGATCGCATCCACCTGTCCTCCCCCCTCCATGCCCTCAAGTATATCCTCCACGAAGAGTACTTCGTTGGTTGTTGTCGATCGCCCTTGCATGAAGCCATGTTGAAGAGGACTAAAAGTGTGTTTGAGCGCATTATATGATTGCTTGTAAACTATTTTTTCGAATATTTTGGCAAAAACACATAGCTTCGAAATCGGGCGGTAGTGTTCTACTTTATTCTTAGAGTCCTTTTTATGTATTGGTGTTATCAATGCGGATTTCCAGACGATAGGTACGATACCTTCTTGTAAAGATCTTTTAAAAAGTTAGCAGAGTGGTTGTGATATACTATTCGCGCATCTCCTAATTAGTATTGGGTGAATATCATCCGGCCCAGGACCTTTGTTGATATCTAATGTTTTTGATAGCTTGTAAACGTCACGTTCAAGGACTTCAATTGTATGAACATCCGATGCTGATGTGGATGAGCCTATGTCGTAAAGATCAGCGTGGGGACTTGCGCTACTAGAGATGCTATTGTTTTCTAGGTAGGTAGATGCGAAGAAATCGGCAAAAGCGCCACATATCTCCTCTCCGGTGTCATAGGTATGGACACCATATGTCATAGAACGGGGGTATGCATTAGTCAGTTTCCTGTTCTTCATGTAGGCCCAGAAAACTCGTGGATTATTTTTTATTGAGTCTTCAACAGCTCTCATGTAGTTAGTGTAGCATTCTGATTCGATTGTTTTACAACGGTCTCTAAGTAGTACGAAAGTGTTTTGGTCTGCCAGGTTACCGTACGTTTTGTATTTTTTGTGATATTTGTATTTTTCTTTCAGACTTTTTGTCAGGGCTGATGTATACCAAGGCGGGTATTTGCCTTTCTTTATTTGTTTATGTGGAGTATATTTATTTCTTAGCTTAATCAATGTGCTGTTGAAAAGGTGTACGGAGCCTGAAGAGAGAGTAACCTGCCAGTCCAGTTCATCTAGCTCTGAGCATAATGAATCATAGTCACCGTGATTGTAAAGATATTTCTGTCGACTTTTCGGTCTGAGTGTTTCGAACTTGATAAAGTGAGGTTTGATCATAAGTGGAGGATGATAATCGTCTACTTTACTCAGTGGCTCGAGGGATTTGGTCACATCCACGGTGTCATTAGCAAGAACAAGATCTAGGATTTTATGTTCATGATTTGGGATGGCATTAAATTGTTTTAAGTCGCACATCGTCATTAGATCGATTAGTTCAAGATGATTGTCAGTGCCGGAGTGAATAGGGGTTAAGTGATTGTTAACAAGATGGGGCGTCCAGGTGATGTTGCTCATGTTAAAATCGCCCAATAAGAGAATTTTGTCATCGGGGTTTTCGCATGACACTTGGGTGACTTGAGTTGCGTGGTTAGATAGCTGATCGCTAAATGTTAGGCCTAGGTTTTCTTTGCATAGGTATAGAGCGCCTAAGTGGAGCCTAGTCTTATTACTTTTGTTAGTCTTCAATGTAATACTCACCCATAGATCTTTCGCGCTTGAGCACCAGTCTTTGCGTTCGACGACTTGGAGTTCAGACCGGACAGCTATGAGAACACCGCCACCCACGCTCTGTTCTGTGGCTTCATAATTGCGATCCCTTCTAAACACCGAATAGTCGCTACTAAATAATTCCGCGCTATTCACACTATCAAGCAGCCATGTCTCGGTTAACACTATCACGTGATAGTTAGAAAATAAGTCTGTGTTACGTCTAAAGTCTGTAGTTTTGGTACGCAATCCTCTAACATTTTGGTAATAAATGTTACGCATTTGTGCCCAACATAGCGGTACCACTGAAGGTTACCTAAATATGCTAGATAGGTTTACTGTGAGTATGACTATAGTTAGTAATCTGCAAAGGTAGTTTTCTGTTAGAGGATCGCATTTGTATTGAGCAGGCTTTGTAACGTAATTATAGGTAGATAGTGTGTAGCCGAGTTGTTTATTAATTTGTATTGTAGGCATGGTCGTCATGTAGTAGGCAGGAAGAGTATTACTAGCAGTTTGCGTCTGGTTGTTAATAATATAGGTGTAGCATAGTGTAGATAGGCTTTTTTTTATGTTTGTAAGTATTTAAACACATAAGGTGAAAGTCATGGGAAGTGTTTATCGCATCAGCTGTTCGTGGTTGGTGACTATTAGGTCTATTAAGGGTGATTGGTGAGCGTTTAATAGGTGTAAATTGTTTAGCGAGGCAGCGGGATGAGGCGGCGGCGGCGGCGGCGGCGTCGGCGTCGGCGGCGGCGGCGGAGGCCAGTATCGATAACAAAGCGGTTATGAGTGGTAAGATAGCATAGGCGTTGCCTAATGAGTTAGCCATTATATGTTTGCAGTACACTGCGGTTGAATTAACATTATTAGGCATGAAAGGCAACAGGTTCAATTGAGTATAGGTGTCGTCGTTGACAGGCTGGTGTCGAAGCAGTAATAATGTATGTGACGGCCAGATGGCATGATAAAAGTAAGTATCTATAATTAAGGTTTGTTTACTTGCAAATGGGTACATCAGTGGCAGATCCGTTGGGCATAACAATGGTAATTGAAGTTCTATTAGCACAATGACAAGAACAATACACATAAACACTGACTGTCAATTCACCATTTTCTGTATGTCGTCGTCGGAGTTGATGATGTGTATCTTGGAGGTTTCATTTTTTCTTGCCTGGATCCTACCGTTCTTTGTCCAGACGAATTTCCAGCCGTGGAATTTTGTTGCTTCTTTAGTTTTTGTAAGGAGTTTCTTGTTTTCGGGCGTCAGGTGTTCATTTATATGGACCTTTGAGTCACATGCGAAGCCGAGGCGTGATGCAGTCAGGTCCTTGAATTTCTTTGCTGCAGCTAAGAAATCCTCCTTGATATAACGGTTCAAGAAGCACGCTCTAATTGGCTTGCAGTTTGTGTAGGACCGTGTTCTAGTAATAAAGTTGATCTGTTCGCGTTGTATGGGCTGAGAGATCGTTTTGCTGATTGTGATAATGATGTCCAGTAGATTTTCTGAGTCTGACATTGGGATACCCTTTATTTCGATGTTGGTAAGTCGGTTCCATTGTTCCCTATCGCGTTTTTCAGTAGGCTTTTTCGAAAGTTTCCATGTTGGTCTTTATTTCAGCTACCGATGATACCAGGTGCGGAAGTGACTGCAGGCTTGGTTAATCATGAAAATACCCTGACGTAGTTCTTGCAACGTTGATTCTATTGTAGGGGTTACAACCGCTTGAGTAACGTGGCTGGAGACGGTGTTTGGTGATGCCGAGGAATACGAGTCCACTGGTGTTCCGGCGGAGACATTTGTACGGTTGGGGTCAAAGGTCTTGCAAGGTTTGCAGAGTAAAGTGGCTAACCTCGCGCCGAGTTTACGGTAGTTAGATTCGGTTATTTGGGCACACTTAAAACAGTATACTTGTTTGCACTTGGAGCACTGTGCTCCATCGGTAAAGTTGATGTTACAAGTGGGACAGGTATTCATTTTTAGGTTAGGTTAGACGCGCTGCGTCGTACGCCGGGCGAATTGATATCGGTCGGGTGGGAGCGAGCAGTGATCTCGAGACACGTGTGAACCGTACGGCGCGACGGAGCGAACTGCATGAACTGAACTAATCAATGTTATGTGGTTGCCTATTCCATTAAGTTATCATAGTTCACTCAGAAAAGAATTCGTGGTTAATAATTGATTTAATTCCAAATTCCAAATGTCTTTATTACTATAGATATTTACATATACTTAGTAATCGTAATTTTTGTCACTTCTCTACATTGGACCACTGTGGGAGAGAAGGGCGTAGAAAGTCCCACAGATTGATTAAAAATCAATCTCTTTTAAAAATTGCTTGTGCTTAACTAATACAAATATTATAATATTAGGTCCTTACATATGAAATTGGCGTTTCCCCGTACTGGCCAATTTGATCTCAAATATCTCCTCTATGGTTAGGAATTCCAAATTCAAATTTATACAGCTATTTACTCATGTATTTGTGTTTCTAAAATTATAATTCATTTGTTTTTACCTCAATTGTTTTTTTTCTTGCGTCACTCAGCTTACAAAATGGAAAACTTGAAATATCGCGTTATTTACGAGTATGAGTTCTACCATGGCACCAGTGCTGCAGAAACGACTCGAAGGATTAATGATGTGTATGGCGACGGTGCCGCAATAGAAAACACAGTGCGTCTTTGGTTCCAACGTCTTCTGGAAATTTCGACCTGCAGAACAAGCCCCGTGGACAGCCGGAGACCAAAGTTGATAATGAAGAATTGAAGGCTGTTGTGGAAGCGGATCCATCGCAAACCACGTCCGAGTTAGCTGCAGGCTGCGGTGTTGGTAATAAAACGATTTTAATCCACTTGAAGCAAATTGGGAAGGTGAAAAAGCTTGAAAGGTGGGTACCTCACGAACTGAGTGAAGCAAATCAACAAACGCGCGTTGACTGCTGCGTTGCATTACTCACCCGGCACAATAATGAAAGGATTTTAAATCGAATCATTACCTGTGATGAAAAGTGGATCCTGTACGATAATCGGAAGCGCTTGTAGTGAGGTACTAATTTATTTTAATAGGTAATATGTTTATTTATTACTTTACAGGTTGTTTACGTGCAAATTGTATTCGCGGATAAGAGCGGGAGCGACGTGCGTCCGACGCTGAGTAGGATTAGCGACTAACTCGGTGGTCGGCAGGCTCGCCCGGCCGGCCAGCGCAGTCGCAGGACCGCATTCTTTCTATTGTTCTTATACCGCACATCGTTTACACGACGCGATTTCAGTAGATGATTATCTTTCTTCTTTATGTTTTAGATCACATCGCCACACACTCCCCTCCAGAGACCGGGTTACGGGCGATATATATCCGGAAGTCTTACTTTTCTTCCAGATCGTGTTCTACGTTCCGTTTCAGGTTCAGGTGATGGTGGTGGTGGTGATAATCTAATCTTTTCTTTTTCAGGTGCATCGAATGTCTGTCTGGAGTAATCAGATGGAGTATCTACGAGTGTATATGCTGGCTTCAGTCTATCAATGGTCACGGTAAGTGTTTTTCCATTAGCGATTATTTTAAATACTTTCTCGTTTCTTTCCAGAACAGGGTGAGGATGAATCTAAGTTTTTGAAGTCCAGCTCCAGGAAGGGGTCCGACAATATCGAGGCTAATTCGCTCAAATGGTCGAGTAGAAGAAGTAGTTATCTGCATGGTAGATTTGTTTATTTTTCGTAAAGCCTTATTTGACTGACACAATTTACAGTTTCTTACGTAGTTATCTATAGCGGTGCGCATATTTTTTCAATAATAGCGTTCTTTTATTCTGTTATACATTCTGTTTGTGCCCAAATGGCCGGCTATAGGGATGTCATGATTTTCTTTTAAGATTTTAGCGATTTCAGTTGGGACTGGATAAATTATGGTGTTATGATGTATATTTACTGTAACACCAGTATTGTTAAAGAGGTACATAAGCATTCCGTAGATTTTAGTAAATGATTTTTGTTCGAATAGGTTTTTAAAATTTGAAATCGCAATTTCGTTTATATATCCGGTCAACAATATATCATCTCTAGCTGATTTTAGGACTTTGAAAATCTCCGGATAAGTACAATCGTCGAAATAGTAGACTTTAGTAAAGAGGAAATAGTAAGTTTTTCCTTTGATTTCTAGTTTCCGAAAGCAGTGGAGTTCCCGTTCTACATCAAGCATCTCGGAAGAGTTGTCCATTTCAGATAGAATGTATTCTAGGTAACGATTTGAATCGTCAAGGCCTACTGAAACGGGAATCAGAATGGTTTTGGAATTGCTTTTTATCAAGCTTTCGTTATGTTTTAGATCACATCGCCACACGCTCATCGCAATGGCTGAACCCTGCCAAACCAGCCAAACCATGCCACAAGCGAAAATTGACTCCAAAAAAGTTACTTGTGAGCGTTTGGTGGACTAGTGCTGGTGTTGTTCACTACAGCTTTCTTAAATCTGCCAGACGATTACGGCAGATGTCTATTGTCAGCAACTGCAAATCATGATGGAAAAGCTAGCTGCTAAACAACCGAGGCTGGTCAATCGCTCTAGGCCACTGCTGCTTCATGATAACGCTAGACCACACACTGCACAACAGACGGCTACCATATTAGAGGAGCTTCAAATGGAATGTCTAAGACATTCACCGTACTCTCCGGACCTTGCTCTAACAGATTACCATTTTTTTCGAAATTTGGATAACTTCTTGAAAGGGAAAAAATTCAACTCCGATGGGGCAGTCCAAACCGCCTTCAAAGATTTTATTGATTCCCGTCCGAATGTTTTTTTTAGTTAAGGGTTCGAAGAACTACCTGTGAGATGGCAAAAGTGTATAGATAGCAATGGTACATACTTTGATTAAATAAATATATTATATTAAAAAAAAAACGGTCAAGTGCGAGTCTAAATCGCGCACGAAGGGTTCCGTACCACCGTTCAATGAAAGCGATGGTGTGGAGTGAATAGTTTGGATTTTACACAGCAAAATATTGTTTACAAAGTTATTGGTGCGGTTACTTTCACACTCCATGTACGTAACCAGGTGCATGCATAAGTTTGTATGTGGTATTGAAAGAATTGTTGTATGGGAGCCCCCTTAAATATTTCTTTTATCCTGTTTTTTAGTATTTGTTGTTATAGCGGCAACATAAATACATAATCTGTGAAAATTTCAACTCTCTAGCTAGCTAGGTTCTTGAGATACAGCCTGGTGACAGACGGACGGACGGACGGACGGACGGACAGCGGAGTCTTAGTAATAGGGTCCCGTTTGGAACCCTTCGGGTACGGAACCCTAAAAAACGACTTTATGTTCCTCCCATGCAAAACGCCAATTTCATATGTAAGGACCTAATATCAATATGATAATTAATGAGCAGGAATAAATAATTACAAAATTATTTCAGCAAGGTCTGTGATTAACCTTCACTAAAAATGTTGACAGGCACAAGCGAAATAATATTAGAAGCGGAAATAAAATTGAGCAACCTTACCATAGACTACCTAATGTTAGAACTGTTAGAAAAGTGGTACTCTGCTGGCCGGAAAAGAAAAAAAAATGAAATAACAATTAAGGCAAATTTTATGTTGTTTTTCCATAAATGCCCACAATAGAAATACGATTCATGTAGACCGTTGTTTAAATAATTAAATCTACTTACTCTAACTGGTGTCTACATTTTGGAAATAAGTATATTTGTAAGACTTAATATAAATTTGTTCACAAAACTGTCCAGTGTTACTTCATTCAATACTCGATTTCCTAATCACTTAGTTCTTCCCCGATCCAATACAGCATTGCACAAAAGGAACAGTTACGCAATGGCTGTAATAGAAGTTTATGTGACTGCTACAAGCTGCTGGCAAGCCGTGGTGGACGCGATGAACGCTCGGTTCGCCGGTGCCGCCGCCGCGTGCGGAGCCCCGGCTGCCGACGTGCCGCGCGCCTGTCGTGCCCTGCCCGCTGCCCGCCCACCTGCCGACCGCTCCCTGAGACTGCGCCTGTTTACAGCGGACGAGGTACATCGCATCATATCCTTTCGGATTCCGCATAAGCCTACCAAGGATATCTACGAGACCTCGATGGAACTCGTCCACCTAGCTGTTAAACCGTTGGCACCAGTTCTCACTGAATTATTCAACGAGTGCATTAGACGAGCCGTGTACCCAACAGCGCTAAAGAGGAGCAAAATCGCTCCGATATTCAAGGGGAAAGGAAAGAGGGAGAATATCGATGGATACAGACCAGTGGCCGTAGTACCCACGGTGTCGAAGATCCTCGAAAATGGTCTCAGCGCCCGAATTCTTGAATTCCTCGCGTCGACTGATGCGCTGTCGGAGCGACAGTATGCGTACCGCGCGGGCCGCTCGACGACTGCACTGGCGCGGGAGGTGGTGCGCCGAGTGCTCGAGGCAAGAGAGAGGAAGTTCCAGGTCGCAGTTCTCTGCTGTGACCTCTCGAAAGCATTTGATGTTGCCGATCACGGCGTGCTCGCCGCTAAGCTCCGTCACTACGGTATAGTCGGGGGGCCTTTATGTCTACTAACAGACTTCCTGCGAAAACGCTCGCAGATCGTCGTTGGTGATGGAGGGAGAACGAGATCAGAACCGGTGATGACACATATGGGGGTTGCTCAAGGCTCCTCGGTATCCAACATACTATTCTCATTACTTCTGAATGACCTGCCACAAGCGATGACCTCCAGCGAATTAGTCATGTACGCAGATGACGTGGCAGGAATCATCACTGTTTAATTTCCACGCCTGCGGAACGGCGTGGAATCCTGAGGGGGATGTGCCTTTGGCCGCACGTGAGAGAAAAGAATTGATGAATTTGTTACTGACCTTGTCTCCGTAGGCAGGAAATCGAAAGCTCGATTCGAGACGGTAATTCGGGAAAAGGGCAGAGTTTGGGATAGGATATGGGGTGAATCTCACTGTCGCTGCCGACGCTGTCGCCGGCGTGCTGCCTGCCGACGTGGAGTCGCCGCTACCGATACGACGTTGACCAATCCACACGGATCACTTGACCGCTGACGCGAATCTAATTACAATCAATAGCCCGACGCTATGAGGTAGATTTACACTCTGACCAGGCCCGATGCCTGTATTACAATTGTTACACCGAAACAATCAATGCCACGGGGCCCGAGCCGCCATGTTATTCTCCCGATGAGACCAGACCAAGAGAAAGATAACCTCCAATTTTACATCTCGTTCCGGTACGAGTGACAGCTGCGGTTCTGTTTCCGTTCCGAGTCGCGCAACAAGAGGAGGTGCGTTCCGAAGCACAAATATTAAACAGTCACCCGCCCGGACAGGCCCGAACCTGTCCCTAATCAATAGGAAGGCGAGAAAGTGTTGCGACCGCTCTCTTGAGGACCGAGTCCCCCACCCTGACTTCTGCTGATCGAGGCGTGCCATCCCGACCCGTGTACAAATTGACGATCCGTCCTCGTCTCCATCTCAATGATGGCAGGTTCGCATCCTTAATCAGCACCAAATCACCGACTTGAGGGGGGCTCGTCCGGTCAGTCCACTTAAGGCGCTGCTGCAAGATGTGCAAGTACTCAAGGGACCACCGTTTCCAAAAATCTTGAGCCATCTGCTGCAACATCTGCCACCTAGTTAACCGACTTAACTTAACATCACCGAATGGGTATTCTGGCAGGGCGTTAAGGGGCTGACCTATCAGGAAGTGACCCGGCGTCAACGCTTCCAAATCATTTGGATCCGAACTGAGCGGGCACAACGGACGCGAGTTCAGTGTCATTTCAATTTTACAGAACAGCGTCGCAAGCTCTTCAAAGCGTAGAGAGGTCTCACCGATGATCCTCGTCAGGTGCGACTTGGCCGATTTAACCGCAGCCTCAAAAATTCCTCCCCAATGAGGACATCCCGGCGGACTGAAAACCCATTCAATCCCTCGTCGGGAGCAAGCCGTACCGATGGCGTCCTGGTAACCGTTCAGGAATTGAGTGACCTCCTGCAGATATCGCCTGGCTCCGACAAAATTTGTGCCGTTGTCCGAACGGATTAATGTCGGGAGGCCCCTTCGTGAGACGAACCGATCCAGACATGCGATAAATGCTTCCGTAGTGAGGTCACTGACCACCTCCAAGTGGACTGCCTTCGTGGCCAAGCACACGAAGACGCACAGGTATGCCTTCACTAATCTGGCGTTCCGTAGCTGTGAAGACTTGACCATGAATGGTCCCGCGAAATCCGTTCCGACACCCGCAAAGGGCCGGATTTCGTTAACCCTATCCGAGGGCAAATCGCCCATCTGGGGCTGCATCGTAGCCGCCTTGGCCCGATAACAAGGCAGGCACCGAAATACGACGCTACGCACTAAGCGTCTTCCCGATAGAATCCAGAACTCGCGCTGGAGAAACGCCATCAAGGCGTGGCATCCGACATGCCCATTCCGAATGTGTCGATCCTGTATCAACAGTTCGACCAACTTCCCTTTCCGAGGGAGTAACAACGGGTGGCGAGCCGCATAAGGTAGGTTGGCATTCCGCAGCCGACCTCCTACCCTCAGCAATCCTTGAGGGTCAATAAACGGGTTGAGCCGAGCCACAGCTCCCTTCAGTTGGACGCGTCCGCGTCTCAGAATGTCCAATTCGGACTTAAAGTGCACCGTCTGCACGTTCCGTACCAATGCGAACAACGCATGGTTCCGTTCCCGTGGTGTCAGGACCTGTGTCCGCACTCGTTGCGCCTCAGAATTCCGACAATTCCGCGCAAATCTGCAGATCCAGGCGGTCACATTGACCAGCTTGTCGAGCGAGCTGTACCGTTCCAGCAGGCTGAACTCCTCTTCCGGCTCTGGCTGCGTCGTAAAGACACCGACTGTCAAGGCGCCGTTCGCCGTGGTAACGCGTGGACTCATTGGCCAATCCGATTCGGCTTGAGTCAACCATTTTGGACCCCACCACAAGGGATGTCCAACCAACTCCGGAGCGTGACACCCACGAGACGCACAGTCTGCTGGGTTCATTTCCCCTGGAACATGTCTCCAGATCAAGGGAACCTCCGAAGTCAAAATCTGCGAAACCCGATTCGCCACAAAAATCTCCAGCTTGTGAACTGAAGCCTTCAGCCAGCATAACACGATCTGGCTGTCCGTCCAAGCGTAGACCGTATCTTCCAACGCTATTGACCCACGAAGAACCGTCATCGTGTGGTTGAGCAGACGAGTCAGGAGAGCCGCTCCCGAAAGCTCTAACTTGGGAATGGTCAGGCGAGTGCGCAACGGCGCAACCTTGCTCTTGGCCATGACCAACCGCACATCAACCTCCCCCGAGGAGTCGACCGTACGCAGATACACCGCAGCTCCGTAGCCCTTCTCCGAGGCATCGCAAAACCCATGCAGGGTGGCGGTGTATCGTTTGGTGGGGACCAACCTCCGTGGCAGTGAAATCCGATTAATGCCAGGGAGGGTCGAAAAGAACGAGTCCCACTCCGAGCTCAATGACCCGCCGATCGGGTCGTCCCATTTCAGCTCCGCAGACCACAATTGCTGCATAAAACACTTGAGCTGAAATGTCACCGGGGTGATCCACCCGTTTGGATCAAATGTCCTAGCCACCGTTGAGAGGACGTTCCGTTTCGTCCAGACCTTCGGGGTGTCCAACTCGACCCGATACGAGAACATGTCTGACACCGGCTGGTACTGGACGCCTAATACCGACAACATATTTGGATTTTACAAATTTTCAAAAATGTGGGGATCCTGCTGGTAGTCATCCGGAAGACCAGTCAGTAACTCTGGAGAGTTCGACATCCATTTCCGGAGCTCGTAACCTCCACCCCGTAAGAGCTCAACTAGCTCGTCCCGTCGAGCGAGCGCCTCCTCTACGGAATCTGCACCGGTACAGATATCGTCCACGTAGAGGTCCTGCTCCAGGATCGCTGCTCCTCTAGGGAAATTTAACCGTTCTCGATCCGCTAACTCCCGAAGAGTGCGAATCGCCAAATAAGGACTAGACCGTAGCCCGTACGTGTTGCTGATGGGCTGATCTGGGCTCTTTCGCCACAGTATCAGCTGATACCGTCTATCGTCAGGGTGAATGACCGTCTGTCTAAACATCATCCGGATGTCAGCTACAAACACAACATTGTGTCGACGGAACCGTATGATAACATCCGCGATGTCATGATTCAACTTCGGCCCTGAATGCAAACACTGGTTCAGGTTCATGCCGTTGGATGTTGATGCCGATCCATCGAACACTACCCGTATTTTGCCCTCCGGGGTCCTCAAGACCGCGTGATGAGACAGGAAGCAGTGGTCTTCACGCTTCCAGTCGATTCCCGAAACCTACATGTGGCCGAGCGACTCGTATTCCCGCATGAAGTCGACGTACTTCTGCCGTAAAATCCCGTCACGCTTCATGCGTCGTTCCATCGACAGAAGCTGCGTCTCGGCTGCATGGTGTGAACTGCCCAGCGGTGGGCGATCACTCCGAAATGGAAGACGTGTGAGAAATCGACCTGACCGAAGGCGACCAGTATTGTTCCGATAAAACTGTTCACACTCTTCTTCAACCGGGTCCAACCGGCATACCGTAGGTGGTTCCTCCACCTCCCAAAACTTCTGTATCACCTCCGAGAGTACAGAACCGAATAAGGGACTACGAGTCGCTAGGCGTGGGGCAGCCGGCATGACCGGACCCATTACCGCATGGCCCAGTCTGGTGTTGACCGAAACCAGACCAGTCGCCTGCAACACGTGGACACCTGGCACTAACAGGTATCCCAAGGCATCGACACCCAATAAAATGTCTACTGGGCCCGGAATATCGAACTCCGGGTCAGCCAGTGACAACCCAGCGACCAACTGTCGCACCGAGGGCGACAACCGTACGTGAGGGTGTGAGCCCATCACATTAGGCATGACTAATGCCGTGACCGTCAGATTCACCGATGAATCCACCCGTGACGAGAGAGTAATCCGACATACTCCCTTAACGGAACCGACTTCCGTGTTCCCAATTCCCCGAATGGAATGTGGGTACTCCCTTACCGAAATGCCCAACCGTCTTACAAGGTTGCACGAGACTAAGCACCCCTGGGCCCCCGAGTCCAATAGTGCTCGTGCCACACATGATTTGCCGTCCGAACTCCACGCTATCACCGAGGCGGTGGGGAGCATGACCGTCTGTGGAGTGGCGGCACCCTGTAAGTGGGCGGCGTGTCCCTAGCGGGAACCTCCGCGGGATCCGAACCCGCTGGGACCCCCGTCGGCCTGGTAACTCGGCTGCTGATATGCCACCGGTGGCATATCAGACCGTATGTACATCAGGGGGTCCCAACCCGCATAATAGGCCCCTCGCTGTCCCGGTACCCGACCATACCGGACTGTGAACAGTGTGCCCGGTGGCCACCGTGGATGGAGGGGGGGAGAGCGGATCTAACCTGGGGCGCTCTAGGAATGGGGGCGACATCCGACTGTTCGCCTCCCTGTTCGCCTCCCAGAGCGACGGGCAGGGTGGCGCAGAAGGTGGTGGGCTCCCAGCCTTCGCGCCACTCATAGGTGCCATCTGACACCCGCCCGTAACACGCGATGAGCCAGCGGCCCGAAGTCCTCGCTGACCCTGGACAGCGGTGACCGAACCCCGGCTATCCCGCCTGTTACCCCCCGCGCTGCCCCCTTCCCCTCGGGGGGGGTCCCGTCCGCGGGTACCCCAGTCACCCCGTTGGTGACTCCCGTTGCCCGGAGGGGGACTGGGTCCGGCCCTGGTTGGGCCCTGTGACCGACCAACCTGAGTCCGGCCCTGGTGACCGTCCGATGGGCCTGACCGGTTCAGGCACAACACGACGTGGTGCCTGCCACCGCAGCCCTCACAGGGGGACGCCCGTGAGCACTCGCTCAGCGGGTGCGGCCCCAAACAACCGAAACACAATCGGTGGCGGAAGACCACCTTCCTGCGGGCAGCCACACCGAGCGCCTTAAAGTTGGCGCAACTGGTCACCTCATGACCGGCACTGTCGCAGTGCACACAGCCGTCACCCGACGGCGTGGCACTCAAAACGCCAAATTGTTTTGACCGACCACCCCCCCGTGGGGGTGGGTGGCGCGGCCCCTCCCGCATCCGCGCGGGTTGGCGCTGCACACTGGCCTCCGAATCCATGGTGTCGCATCGCCTGCATTCACCCTCCAATTACTTATCAAGCTGTCATTTTGCAAGTAGGTAGTTTATAGGGAGAGAATGAGAGTGTTAACGTGTATGAAAAACAATACACAGATAAACATGATGGTCAAGGAAGATAAATGTTAAGACAGTGTTTCTTTCGACGCTTCGTAGATGCGGTGGTTATCTACCAGATAATTAAATAAATGCTATAAAAATCTTGGCACGCTACCTTTTGTGCTCGAGTACGACAAGTATTAGGCCATTTTTACACGACTACACGCGAATGAAGCCGTGTGCCGAGGGTAACAGCTAGTACAGTATAAACTTCGTTCTATTAAACTACACATATCTACTTTGATTATTTAATTTCTGACAAGCCATCTTTGTATTGAAATGGTAAGTACTGTATTGTATGGGCTGTAAGTAATGTAAAGAGGTCGACAGCTGCAGTGATACCGAAGTATTCAATCTCCAATGCGTGGGCAATCAATACCCTGGCGCCCGCTAGTACCGCCCGTACTCATGCCAGAATGAAATGAAATTACAATCGAAAATACTCCGCGCCTCCTCAAACACGTTCGGCGGCGGCTATTGTGGTACTTTCAGGACGTTGGAAAGGGCATTGAACATTTTCCCCGTATGGAGAGTGTACCAGGTACCATCCGCCAATATATATTTTATTGTAATGGCGGCCACTCATAAAACCTTCGTAAATCGATCGTCCAAATCAATACAAACATAAAGAATAGATTGACAAAATCTCTTAAAACGTCACGTGGCCGTGTTATGTACATGGGGCGCCACAGATTTCTGTTTTTTTATTTAATTTTTTTATTTAAGTATATTAATAAACAATACCTTAATACATCATCAATAAAATAACCTGAAAGTTGATGTTTACCTGCTTCATTCCCATGGAGCTACATACCTGCGTTAGTTTAATTCCAAAAGGAATTTCTGCGAAAGGCGGGAATCTGTACTTTCATAGCATCTACTGATATAGTTTTATATTTTGATAGTTAATATTATTATCATAAATAAAAGATAAACATAAAAAATAATAGTAGTTTATGTGACTGCTACATAATGCCTAATTAGTGTGTACAGTTACATACACTAGTTTATATACACACATATCGTAAGCTCTCTTTGATGTGTTCAGGAACCGCATGTTCGACCGGCATTGCTCTGCAGTTGTTTAGCTTCACTAGTACCAACTTCACAGACAAACTAGGGGCGGCATGCAGGTGGGCGTCGGCGTTCGAAATTTGAATGTCATAATTTGACAAATTTTAGTACATTTTGGTCATGATGTATCAATATTCAGATAAGAAATGAGTTTTTACCAAGAAGTTTATCACTAGTGGCCCTGTGGGCAGTAGACCTCGCTAACAGGGGGGACTGTGAACCAATTTATAGGTAAGTATTTTAGATTTAATCAAAATCAAGTAGTAAAGTAGCCGCACCAATAACTTTGTTAACTACATTTTGCGATTTAAAATACAATCTATTGACTTTTCACAAAAATAGTTATACTCTATTTCACTCACTCTCATGGGCATCTTCTTTTCTAACCTGTCTCCTACTTCGAAGAGTCCAAACTTGGTATGTTTTGAAAATATTTCTTGGATTTTTAGAAAACAGGCGGCCGAAAGGTAATGGCGTAGTATATTTCGGTAATATATATTCGAAAGGTAATGGTGTAGTATATTTCGGTAATATATATTCGAAAGGTAGTTCTTTCAGACCAATATCTGTTCTTCCAGCACTAAGAATCAAATGCTCTCACACGTCAACCGTACAAAACAACTCCACGCCAAGCAATACGGTTTCACTAGGGGTAAATCGACTACGGATGCAGGTATAACCCTTATATCTCATATTTATTCTGCATGGGAAGCCGCACAGGATGCTATCGGTGTTTTTTGCGATCTGTCGAAGGCATTTGATTGTGTTGATCATGATACGCTATATAATACGTAAATAATAATATGTAATGTACGTATATAAAAACATAATACTAATGAAATTAAATCATTACGAAGTTAGAAATAAAGCGTTGGATCTACTAAGATCATACCTAAGCAATAGAATTCAACAGGCAGAAGTCAACGGCGTTAAATCTGATGGATCGGGAGTAAAAATTGGCGTTCCACATGGTTCCATATTAGGCCCTTTCTTATTCCTGGTATATATTAACGATCTGCCTTTCATGGTGGAGAAATTGACTGATATAGTGTTGTTTGCTGATGACACTTCACTGGTCTTCCAAATTGAAAGACAAAAAGAAGATTTTGATAATGTTAATGGAGTATTGTCTTTAACCTTGAATTGGTCCACAGTTAATAATTTATTGTTAAGTGCTGGTAAAACCAAATGTATCAAATTCTCACTTCCAAATGTCAGGCAAGTTGAGACCAGTTTGGTGTTTGACAGCAGCACGTTAGAATTAGCAAATGACACGAAGTTTCTTGGAATAACCATTGATAGCATAAATTGGCTGGTAAATTAAGTTCTGCGGCTTACGCTGTTAGGAACATCAGACAAAACACGGATGTGGCTACATCTTTCTAGTATATTTTAGTTACTTTCATAGTGACATGTCCTATGGTATCTTGTTGTGGGGGAAAGCAGCGGATATTCAAACTATTTTTATTTTACAGAAAAGAGCTATTCGAGCAATTTATAATTTAAAACGTACAGACTCCTTAAAGAGAGCTTTTTAAACAAATTTACATACTAACTGTAGCTAGTCAATTTATTTTCGAAAACATAATGTATGTACGCAAGAACCTTAAAAAATTTGCCAAACTTAGCGATAGCTGTAATATTAACTTAAGAAATAATCACAGACTACTTGACTACTTACAGGTTTAGACTCGCGAACGTTAGCAATTATTTCAAGGGTCAATGCATTCTCTACTACAACAAGATACCTCTGGAGATCATGAAATTGCCATTTGAGCAATTTAAAAACCATATTAAAGCGACTTTGTCGAAAAAGGGATATTACATTGTTCAAGATTTTTTAAATGACGGAACTGTATAGGGTTAATCTGGCTCAACACAGAGCTTGCTGTTGATAGTTTTGTAATTATTTATTCCTACTTATTATTTATTTAATCGTATGGCTTAAATGAATGAATAGGCTACAGGGGAATATTCAATGTGCTTAGCCAGTTGGCCGCGTCAGGAGGAAGGTCAAACAGATCTCGGGGGGGTCCATTCTAAGCTGTCAAAGGGCAGCGCTGGACGATGTGCTCCATGGTTTGTATTTCTACCCCGCACTCACACATGAAACAGTGAGACTCTAACCTGACCAAAAGAGATTGTTGGCAGGCTCAAGATACATTTATTGATCACAGGGTCGTGAGTCGAATATTGGTGATATAGTTGAAACGCTGGATAGGGACTCGCCGGGAATTTGTAGATTTCAGCTCCTTGGTAGACTCAATCCAACTGGTCCACTTCTCCAGACGTCAACAAGTGATTATGCGGTTAGCGCCAGGAGGATATTATTCCTCGGCGTGGAACCCTGGAAAGAGACCAGTGTGAATGATAGGAATACAAAAGCGCTACAGTGCCCAGCTATCAGGCGACGGCTCCCCACACGGAGACTTCCGACGAGGGCCCTAGGGTAATTAGGATCTAAGAGTGCCGCAGTCCAATAGACACTGTATAGAAAAGGGAAATACATAGAGAGTATAAAATACACGAAAATAAGAAAGACTAACTACGAACCAATGCTTACCCATGGATTGGGGATAGTAGGGAAGTTTCATATCAACTACTGCACTTTACAGCAACTAAACATTCAGCTCCATTACAGTACTAAAAGGAATAACAGTACTAAAGGGACTAGCCCATCGCCGCAACTAAAGGCGTGACTTAAAAATTATTGATGCAGAAGATACAACCTCACGTTTCAGAGCTCAAACAATGTCTGCGTCAAAAAAACAATCAGCTGTCAGACGAGATTCCAGACCCGAATTTCCGAATTTCTATAGTTGTACTTTTTATCTGGCTAATCCGCCAGTAGCCAATATGGTCAAAGAGGTAGTACGTTACACACATGGCACTATCTCTCCAACCCCACTTGTGTCGGAAGTAGTTGCACCGACCGTGCCCAGTCCGGAGTCTGTTCAGGCGGCACCATTGGTTGCGCGGTAAGCCGAAACCCGGTAACATGGACGTAGGGTCCAGGTCGTTCACGGTCGTTCCAACAGTAGCTTGGCTCCACTCTGACTTCCAGCTCTCGGAGAGGTCGTACTGGGGTGAGTTTTTTGCTGAAGCGTAAGGTGGGTTTCGAGACTTGAGCCGGTGCGGGGGTGGTCTGCAGAAGTTGTCGTGTGCAGGCAGACTGGGCTGGGCTCGTATCTTATCAGTTTCTCTGTTCAGTGCCTGTCTTCTACGGAGGTGTGGAGGGGCGATGTGACTCAGGACGGGCAGCCAATGAGTAGGAGTCGATTTAACGGTACCGGAAATACAGCGCATGGTGTCATTTAGCTTGGCGTCCAGTTTGTTTACATGGGCACTGTTCAGCCAGCCCGGGGCACCATACTCGGCAGCGGAGTAGACCAGGGATATGCCGGATGTAAGCAGGCAGTCGGCGGTTGCACCCCACGATGTACCGCAGAGTTTATGGATAATGTTATTTCTGGTTGCAACCTTTTGTGATAACTTCGAAAGGTGCTCCCTATAAGTCAGGGACCTATCGAGGGTGACTCCAAGATACTTTGGGCAGGGGCTGTACTTAAGAATCTGGCCGTTGAAAGGGATTTGTGGTTTATAGTTTGCCGCCTTATTGTTTAGATGGAAGCATGACATCTCCGTCTTGCTTGCACTGGGAATTAGGCGCCAGGATTTTAGGTAGTCTCCCATGATTTCCAGGTCGGTAGCCAAGACCGATTCTCCCATGCTGAAATCTCTGCTCTGCATGACGAGCGCGATGTCATCGGCGTATATAAATTTAATACCCTTAGTTTGAGGGAGGTCGTGGATATAGAGGTTAAAGAGTTGAGGTGCCAGTACTGAACCTTGAGGTAGTCCGTCGTTTAGTATTCTAGTGCGGCTTTTGGCGTTTCCTAGGTGGACTTTGAATTGACGTTCGGTCAGCATGCTTGAGATAAGGTTTGCTATCTCTCTACTTGCGGTCAGGATTTTGTCACCTCTCACCTCTCACTCACCAATTGATAAAAGGACAATGACCCCAGTAGGAGTAACATTTAGAAAAAAATTCAAGCCTAGATTATTAGAAAATTCAATGCGCCAAAAATCACTGCATGACAATCTGGAAAATAGCAATCTCAGTACTTCTAGCACAGAAACCTTGAACAGAAGTCTACCAGACCTATCAATAAGATTGGGAAATCTGCGAAAAAGTAACTCAAACATAATCTAGCTAGTGCACACAAAGAAATAGACAATCTTTTGATTGAAAACGATGACCTAAAGTGTATTATTTGAAAAATTACCCAACGGAATGAAATGTACAAACAAATTTATATAGACAACAAGAGCATGAGCTCGAAGAAAAAGAAATTATTAATGAAAGTTATTGATGACAACGCGGCGAATGAGAATGAGTCTCAAACAGCAACCTTAAGACACAATCATCAAGACAATCCCACGGAAGAAGGGCTCACTGCAACTGCGAATGCAGACGTCAAGGTATATGTGAACAAAAAGTCTCAAACAGAATTCTCAACACACGATAAACAAGACAAGCCCACTGAAGAAAGACGCGCTGCAAATGCGAAAGAAGATATCAAGGTAAATGTGAATAAAACCACCAAAGAAAAGACAACAGTAAATGAAGGAAAACAAATAAAAATAGCAATTGAAACACCATGCCAAGATTTCTGGAAAAAGTAAAAGTTCAATTTTCATTTTTGGAGGAAGACAATGCACAAGAATATGTAAGGTTCTTACTATTTAATAATTATAATGAGTCAAATGTTTGAGACTCATTCTCATTCGCCGCGTTGTCATTGTAGGGACATGCTTATGTCAGCAATATGTAACAGTGGTAGCGAGTGCGCTCTGCTTGCGAGTTAGTCGTTCCGCAATCGCGTTCTAAGTAACTTGTCTCTTCTGTGTTATCCCAGGTGTACCGTGTAAAGCTGAACTGTAATAAAGGATCTATACTAAAGACTAAGTGAATATTATTGACACTCCTAAATTGGTGACCCCGACTCTTTTTTTTCTGGGAATCAGTGCAGTGACAAGTGTATACCTACCTACGAACGAGCGGCGACGGGACGACTCCCGGCTAAGTAACCACGACTTGGCCGGAGTTTCAACGTGGAACTATGAGTAAGGGAGCGGGCCAAGACAAGGCTGGAGCCGCCGCCGGACCCAGCAAAGAAGAGCAACCATCTGAAATGGCGTCAATTTCGGTGTCGGCGAGAATCCCTGAATTCTGGCAGGAACAGCCGCGTTTATGGTTAGCGCAGTTCGAGGCGATAGTCAGCCCCCAGAAACAAGGTGACGAATATAAATACCAACTGGCAGTGTCAAAGTTAAGTAGGGATGCATTACAACAGTGCTCAGACATACTTTATACACCACCAGCAGAAGGGAAATATAATTCACTCAAAGAGAGGCTTCTCAAGGTGTACGAAGAGTCTCCAGAACGACAATTTCAGCGTCTGGTCGGTGAAATGGATTTGGGATCACAGAAACCCACGCAGCTGCTACGAAAAATGATGACTTTAGCAAGGAACTGCCAAGCGAGTGATGAAACAGTTCATAGATTATGGATGGCACGACTACCGACGCCTGTAAGAGCGGTGTTGACAGCGAGTCAAGATCAGACATTGGAGAACCTGGGGACAATTGCAGATAAGGTAGTGGAAAACATAACGAGTGTGAACGAGGTAGCGTCGGTAAGCAGCGGTGCAGCAAACTTCGCGATGCAAGAGATGATGACAGCTATGAACAAAATGGTCCTGGAGGTAGCTTCTCTGCGCGGCGAGATACGTGGCAGGTCACAAGCAAGGTACCAGAGTAGGGGCAGATCAGCGTCAAGGGGCAGATCGCCATCACCTAACAGAACTCCAGAGAGTCCGGACTGGCTCTGTCGGTACCATTTCCGATTTAGATCAAGAGCGACTAGATGTGAAAAACCCTGCGCATGGAAACAACCGGCGGAAAACTAGAAGCAACGGCCTCAGGAGACGTAGGAAATACCGTGCTGCGAGAAAATCGTCTCTGTGTGTACGATCGTAAAAACGCGTTGCGGTGGTTAGTGGATACTGGTGCGAACATTTCAGTTATTCCAAAATCAAAAGTGAACAAACATTTGCGACGTGGAAATGTATCTTATAAACTATATGCGGCAAACGGTTCGGAGATACAAACCTACGGAACTGTGACTTTAGAATTAAATTTAAGATTAAGAAGAGCATTGAAATGGGTGTTTGTAATTGCCAATGTAAGCAAACCAATCTTGGGAGCAGATTTTTTTAGAGCATTATAAGCTGTTAGTTGATGTAAGTGGGAAATGTTTGCGAGATAAAATTACTGACTTAAAAACAATAGGAATTTTGGTTGATGATGGGGCTACTACAGTGAGCACTTTCGATGGCGGAAACCCCTGTAGCGAAATTTTGGCTAGATACCCAGACATAACCAGGCCTTTTAACCTGAAATATGATACTAAACACGGGGTACACCATTACATTGATACAAAGGGCCCACCTGTTCATGCAAAGGCGAGACGTTTACCCCCAGATAGGTATGACAAGGTCAGGGAGGAATTTAGGAATATGCAAGAATTAGGTATTTTCCGTCCATCGAAGAGCGAATGGGCAAGCCCGCTTCACGTTGTGCCCAAGAAAGATGGGCAAATCCGACCCTGTGGTGACTACAGGCAGCTGAACGCGGCGACCAAGCCGGACCGTTACCCCATCCCAAGACTGCAGGACTTCACATATGGACTTTCAGGTAAGAAACTTTTTTCGCATATTGATGCAAATAAGGCATTCCATAACATCCCAATCAATCCTCAGGACGTCGAAAAAACCGCAATAATTACCCCATTTGGGCTATTCGAGTTTCCCAGAATGACGTTTGGCCTATGTAACGCAGCCCAGACGTATCAAAGGTTTGTAACGTACTACCTCCTTGACCATATTGGCTACTGGCGGATTAGCCAGTTAAAAACTAAAACTATAAAAATTCGGAAATTCGGGTCTGGAATCTCGTCTGGCAGCTGATTGTTTTTTTGAGGCAGACTGTCTAGAAATCAAACTATACCTACAATTCAAGATGCATACATACAAGATACATTCATACAAGATACATTCATCCAAGCCATACATACAACCATACAAGAAGCTTTCATACAATTTCAAGAAAATCATACATCATACAATGCAAACATGAACTAGGCACCCTATACAAATCAAGATGAAAAAACGACGGCGTCGCGCTGTACCAGTGCATCGTTCATTACCTCGCGAGCTACGCAAGCGCACGCGCACGTGTTCCATACATTATTTCGAATAATCATCATACAAGCAAAATCATACAGTTTTTCATACAATCGTAAGTGCATCAAGAAGCTTCTAAACGCCATAGTTTACATGGTCCTTCGAGCCGGATTTCAAGAAGATCCAAAAACATCCAATAAATCAGCCGTATACCTAAACAGGAGTGGAAACAAGAGACAAGGTGTTGCATTCGAGTGAGTCCGTTCCAATATATTAATTTTTCAATAAAATCATAAAGTACCAATTTAATTTATGCAAATTTTCATATCCAACTAAGCTACCTTGCTATCTAGCTTCATTTATTCATTTATTTTTGTCGAATTCCAACAAGAAAGTCAATAATTTTTCAATACAATTTCGCAAGTAATAAAATCATAAGTTGTTTACGACATAAAACTGAGCACCGTCCTGCTGACCTTGAGTGCCGCATAACTCGCCCCATTGTCCTCCGGCCGCCGCCCGCTGGACAAATTTTTCAATATTACCCTCTAAACCCATTAGCTATTTGAGTGTGAGTTATTCGATTTGGGAGTGAATTTGCACGACTTTCTTGCTATAAATACATTTCACTTTAGGACTCAACCTCGACACAGTTCGTCAAGATGTCATTGTCCGAATTATCGCGAAAACGAGGTGCATACAAGGGCCAATTAACCAACTTTGTTAACTATGTAAACAGTTTGCAACCAACCAACAATCAACCAAATCCCGATTCACTGCAGTTGATTGAGCTACGTTTGAGAGTGTCAAAAATGGAATCTATGTTTACGCTATTCGACGAAGTACAAACAACAATTGAATGCCTTGTTGATCAAAAAGATTCTGACCAACAGTTCGCTGAGAGAACCTCATTCGAGTCCTTGTTTTATTCAAACTTAGCAAAAGCAACTGAGTTATGTGATCGCCTTAACGTGAATTCCTCTGATGGCCACCACTCGTCCTCTGATTCCGAGGCAGGGACTGTCACGCACAAAGTTATGAAACAAACAAAACACGGCGTCAAGCTGCCTACTATTCAGATTCCCAAATTCAGTGGCGCTTATGAGGAATGGCTGGAGTTCCGCGATACATACTTATCACTGATTCACACTAACACAACAATTACAAGTATACAAAAATTTCATTACTTAAGGGCGTCCTTGCAGGGGAGCGCTGCTCAAATAATACGGTCACTTGAATTTTCATCTGACAATTACAAAGTTGCCTGGGATTTGTTGTGCGATAGGTATAATAACACCAAATTGTTAATCCAAAACCATATACAAGCCATTTTTGCCCTAGATTCGATTAAAAAAGAATCTGCCCAATCCATTAGACAGATTATAGACACTTTCAATAAGAATCTTCGTTCACTGGAAGTATTAGGTGAACCCACTAATTCGTGGGACACACTGATTATATACATCATGTCAACAAAGCTTGATCAGAAAACCCTACGAGAGTGGGAAGAACACAAAACTACATTAAAAACAATAACATTGAACGATTTTCACGTATTCTTAAAAAATCGGGCTGATTTATTAGAAACCATACAATTAAGTCAAAAAACAGAAACACGACACAGACAAACAGAACATGTTAAGGGATTTGCAGCTGTAACAAACAGTGCAGACAGTAATAATAACAACTCATCGAGCTGCCCTCTTTGCTCAAACAATCATTACGTATACAACTGCGAGATATTTCTCAGTCAATCGAACCACGAGAGAGTCGAAACTGCCAAAAGATACAAATTATGCCTAAATTGTTTAAGACCAGGTCATCAAGCTCGTGTGTGTCGTTTAGGACCGTGCAAGAAATGTCCTCGCTATACAAAACACAATACATTAATTCATGAGGATACATACAAAGACAGAAATACAAATACACAAAGATATACAAATGCCTATGGAGATACAAACACACAGAGATACACAAATACATACGGTGATACAAATACACATAGATACACAAATACATACGGTGATACAAATACACAGAGATACAAAAATACATACGGTGATACAAATGCACAAAGATATACAAATACATACGGTCACATGAATGGACAAGGACATACAGATACAAATGAACAAGATTATACAAATACAGGTGAAATTGCAAATACACAAGAATATACAAATACAAATATACAACGAAACAATCCACATACATCAAATCAAACACAGAATCATACATCACTCTCAGTCCAGAATACGGCAGAGCAAGTGCTACTATCCACAGCACTCATATACATCATAGATAAAGATAACCAGCGGCACGAAGCTAGAGCAATACTTGATTCAGGAAGTCAAGCTTCATTCATGACAGAAGCACTCATGAAAAAACTTAAACTCAAAGCGACTAGCATACAATCTTCCGTCACAGGAATCAACCAATCAACCACGAAAATATCCAAACGTTGCAATACATCTATAGAGTCAAGGATAAATCCATACAAGGTCAATATGTCATTCCTGATTCTACCCAGCATTGCGACCATAGGAAACAGTACAACAAACATAGATAAACTAAACATACCAAAACACATTACTTTGGCTGACCCCGAATTCAACCATCCGCCAAGAATCGATATTCTTCTTGGCGCAGACATTTTCTGGGAAATCCTGGATCAAGGACAGGTGCGTCTAGGTACACGTAGTCCTATCCTACAACAAACCAAATTCGGATACGTGGTATCGGGGCCCACCGGTGGTCACACACAAAACGTAACATGCAATTTTATACAACAAGACAATATACAAGAAACACTATCCAAATTCTGGACTCTTGAGGAGGTACCCGAACAATCAAAACACATCTATTCAAAGGAAGAAATACAATGTGAAGAAAACTTTAAACAGACATTTACAAGAATGCCCGACGGTAGATTTTCTGTCGAAATACCTCTCAAGAAACCAGAATCTGAACTTGGAGATTCGTTCCAAAGAGCAAAACAATGTTATATGTCGCTAGAACGACGATTGGCTTGCCAGCCACTGTTAAAACAAATGTACACAGATTTTATGATAGAATACGAAACATTAGGCCACATGACAAAATTAAACTTAAATACATACACTGATCACAACAACAAAGTACCGTTCTATTTGCCGCACCATGGAGTTTTAAAGGAAAGTAGTGAGACCACAAAGCTACGTGTTGTTTTTAATGCCAGTGCATCAACGAGCAGCGGAGTGTCATCAAATGACATTCAGATGGTCGGTCCAACTATCCAAAGCGATTTGTTGTCTCTTTTACTCAGATTTAGGCATCATCGTTATGTACTAACAGGCGACATCGAGAAAATGTACCGGCAGGTACTTATACACCCAAACCAACGGCACTTACAACAAATACTTTGGCGAGCTAATCCAAATGAAGATTTACACACTTACCAATTAAACACAGTGACATATGGAACTTCGTCAGCTCCTTATTTGGCGATTCGATGTTTGAAACAATTAGCTGATGAATGCAAAGATGAAACTATAACGAAGATAATCAACGAAGACATGTATGTTGATGACCTCTTAACTGGTAGTCAAACAATCGAACAATTGATCAAGATTAAACATGCCGTCACACAAGTTTTATCTTCCGGTGGTTTTCCACTTAGAAAGTTTCGATCAAATGTTCGGGATATTCTCACTCAAAACCATTCAACACTTCCAACTCAAAATCTTAATTTAACCGAACAAAATTCCTCGAATACACTGGGGTTAGGATGGTCACCCGACCCAGACAATTTATATTTCACAATCAATCTACAATTAAACACGGTATACACCAAACGATCTATTCTATCCACTATCGGACAGATATTCGATCCATTAGGTTTACTAAGTGTTTGTGTAATTCAGGCGAAAATTATTTTACAAAAACTTTGGTTATTAAAATTATCATGGGATGAGACACTTCCCCACGACGTAATCACTATTTGGCGAAAATTCATTACAGATTTGCCCAAACTAAATCAAATTAAAATTCCTCGTCGCGTTGTCTGTGACAATCCGAGTGTGATTGAATTGCACACTTTTGCTGATTCGTCACAAGATGCGTATGGCGCATGCTTGTATGTTAGGTCAGTATCTAACGACACTGTTTCAGTGCAATTGCTATGCGCAAAAAGTAGGGTAGCGCCGTTGAAGCCGACGACTATACCGCGTCTGGAGTTGTGCGGAACCCTCATCGCAGCGCGATTAACTGACAAAGTGGTTAGAGCGTTTAGATTACCCATAGATAGATGTTTTTTGTGGACCGATTCCACGATAGTATTAGGATGGTTAAAAACTTCCCCTCACAAATTAAAACAATTCGTTAGAAATAGAGTATCTGAAATTCAAGAACTAACTGAAAAATACACATGGCGTCACGTGCCTACTTTAGAAAACCCAGCCGATCTCTTATCTAGAGGTGTGAATATATCCGACATTGAAAATTCGAAAAAGTGGTGGACCGGACCAGATTTTTTAAAACTTACACAAGAATTTTGGCCTAATTTCAATCAGAATATAATTCCAAATGATATTCCAGAAACAATTTCGAATGTTGCAACCAATATATTAAATACCCACACATTCAATTTTGACGCATTTTCCAAATTATTAACAATGAAACGATCATTCGCTTGCGTGTTGCGTTTTTTGAACAATTGTAAAAAGAATACCAACAAAAAATATGGTCCATACAACGTTGAGGAGTTAGAAACAGCATTTACACAGTTGCTCAAATGGTCTCAGATGGAGTCATTTGAAGAATACAATTTACTTATAATAAATACTCGCTGACAGATTTTTAAATGGTGTATTTCTTTTCGTGGCAGTAACAAAAGTGTTCTCAAAATCAAAGCAGTCCTATTTATAACATCTATTCCCTCCATCTCCCGCGTTCGTTTTCGCGGTTAAACACACCCTTCTTCAGACTATCCAAAACCGGAAATGCAATTTACACGTATTATTTCTAACACGAATTCTATAATTACTACAAATATTCTGGATAGTTCTAAAATTGGCTTTAACATTATCAAGATTTAACAAATTATAAAACATTTCAATAAACCATCAGATTAATATTAGCATCGAACGGAAATGTCTAATACATCGCTAGTTACCATTTTTAATCATGTCACTTCCTGTTACAAGTCTAAAAGATTTAAATATGAATTAAACATAATAACGATAGGACCTTCATAAATGGCTCTAAAATCAGAATAGACTTTATTATGATTTTAGAGTTCAATTTTCAAAAAAGGATATAACCAGAACAGGGTACGTCTATAACGGAAGTATTACTACATCCGGCTATAGGTTCGACAAAGTTAAATTTGAAGAAACGAGGATAGATTCATGATTTAAACCAAAGACAAATATAAACTAAAGAAATGATGATTAATTACAATTAATGTCAAACATAAAAGGATTTTAACTATCATCATAATCCTTCAAATAATCTAAACGGAAATGGAAAGTTGCTTTACGTTAGTACAAGCCGGCTCCACTAGATGGCGTTAGATGTAAGTATAGTGAAATATACAAGGTGTAACTAACAAGAGCTAACATTCGACCGTCCTGACTCTAAAGTTTGTCTCTAAACTTATACAATTACTTCTACAAAACATTATTTCTGCAAACTAGGTATACTATCTCATTATAAAACAGGGAAATAATAATATCAAGACTTTGTAAGCATGCCTCTTATTCAAGATAGGCTTCGTTATCTGCACCTGATCCCTCATTCCTGAATCTATAGTATAATAACTACAGATTCATTAATCGTATCAGACTTCCAGATCTTCAGTTTTATTATCTGCACCTGATCCCTCATTCCTGAATCTATAGTATAATGACCATAGATCCATTAATCGTATCAGACTTCCAGATCTTCAGTTTCAATATCTGCACCTGATCCCTCATTCCTGAATCTATAGTATAATAACCACAGATTCATTAATCGTATCAGACTTCCAGATCTTCAGTTTTAATATCTGCACCTGATCCCTCATTCCTGAATCTATAGTATAATGACCATAGATCCATTAATCGTATCAGACTTCCAGATCTTCAGTTTCAATATCTGCACCTGATCCCTCATTCCTGAATCTATAGTATAATAACCACAGATTCATTAATCGTATCAGACTTCCAGATCTTCAGTTTTAATATCTGCACCTGATCCCTCATTCCTGAATCTATAGTATAATGACCATAGATCCATTAATCGTATCAGACTTCCAGATCTTCAGTTTCAATATCTGCACCTGATCCCTCATTCCTGAATCTATAGTATAATGACCACAGATTCATTAATCGTATCAGACTTCCAGATCTTCAGTATCTATCTATACTATTCTTTCTTTTCTATAAATTTTAAGCATTCTTCTCAAATCATACTTTCTGTGCAATTTATAAATTCTATGTAAATTACACATTTTATTTAAATTATGCTCGTAAATCATCTAAACACAATATGATACATTATTATCCAAATTAACTACAACTTATATGTTCATCATCTGTGTTGTCACTATCAGTATCACTCTCTACAGTCACTGTAATCCAAGGACGTATGCGATCTGTTGACCAAATATTACTATATTTTCCTTTAGTTATGTTGGAACCAGGAATACTTGATACCTCGTATCTATCATTTTCTAAAACCCTTGATATCTTGAACGGGCCCGTATACTTGGGCAAAAGTTTTTTACTCTTCCCATCATTAGAAGGAGTAGGTTTTAAAATTTTCACTAAGTCACCTATCTTGTATAGCGTAGCGTCTTTTCTAGTTTTGTCAAATCTCTCTTTTTGTTGAGCCTGATTCTTCTCAACGTGTTCATTAATCTCTTGTATAATTTGTTCACTAGCTTTCCCGTTTTGTCGTGTATCTACCACTGTATCTCCTAGTATACCGTCTCCTTTTCCTAACAATCTTTTCCCAAATAACGCTTCTGAGGGCGTCTTGCCTATCCCTTTATTGAGTGTATTATTAAGTCCCCATTGTATCTTCCCTAGTTCTTGATCCTATTGAATGATCTCGCTGCATCTTTTTGATCTTTACAAACATCCTTCAAATATTTGAATAAATCCTCAGGCTTAGAGAATCGAGCTGATGATGCACCTGCTCGTATAGTGCGATCATCTAAACCATGTATGATGCAATCAGCTGCTCGTTTGCCCGATATTTCGCAAGCATTCAATAATGCCGTTTTCTCAAAGTAGTATTCGTCCAAGTTATCCCCAAATTTTAATCGTTTTTCTAGCATATCTGACAAGAGAGTACCATAGTTGACTTCAGACGGAAACGCTTTGCATAAAAGGGTTTGCCATTCGTCCCAACTATGTAACACGGATGTTTGGGTTTGGTACCATTTTTTAGCATTACCTACCAGTTTGGGCAAAGCATAGTGTCTGATTTGTTTCTCATCCCAAGTATAGATTTGTGCACACTCGTTAACTTTTGCTAACCATATTTCAATTCGGCTATTTTTGATAGATGGGTCAAACTCTGGGATCATGTTTTCATTGCCTCTAGTGGATAAACCTGGTTTTAGTGACTGTAGGAGTTTATAAAATTCATCGAAAGTTACTAACATGCCTGAATTAGACGAGTCAGTTTTATTTCTAACCTGTACGTCCAGCACCGTATTACTCGTC
Organism: Argyresthia goedartella; assembly: GCA_949825045.1. Classification (NCBI taxonomy): domain Eukaryota; kingdom Metazoa; phylum Arthropoda; class Insecta; order Lepidoptera; family Argyresthiidae; genus Argyresthia; species Argyresthia goedartella. The sequence continues at coordinate 912,357 of OX463834.1, read as the reverse complement.
GCTGTAGCACTCGGGTTCACGTTTTCTTCGTCTCGTCCGGTCGTAGAACTACTTGACATCATAGCAGCTGGGTCGTCAACTCCGATTGCAGAATTGCTCGACGTCATGGCGACTGGGGCATCTCGTCCGGTCGCAGCATTGCTTGACGTCATGGTGACTGGGCCATCTCGTCCGGTCGCAGCATTGCTTGACGTCATGGCGACTGGGCCATCTCGTCCGGTCGCAGTATTGCTTGAGGTCATGGCGACTGGGCCATCTCGTCCGGTCGCAGAATTTTCTGGATCATGTACTCGTATTGCTGAAGAAGTACCTGGGGTTTGAATGCTTGAAGATCGTATGGAATTCTCCTTTGAACGCCTGACGTCCTCATTGTGGATACGACGTCGTTGTGATGAAGTATCCCTGGCCGATTCACGAAATCTCTTTTTTGATGGACTAATATTTCGTTCCCGCGATCGGCTCGTTCTAGGTGTCCTGCGGCTTCTATCACGATCTCGACGTTTACCACGCCGATAGCTTCTAGATCTTGAACGTGATCTTCTGGATTTAGAGCGGTCCATCGTGGGGCAGTTGAAGAATTTGCTTCTTTCGTATCCCACTTCTGATAATAAATACTCGCTGACAGATTTTTAAATGGTGTATTTCTTTTCGTGGCAGTAACAAAAGTGTTCTCAAAATCAAAGCAGTCCTATTTATAACATCTATTCCCTCCATCTCCCGCGTTCGTTTTCGCGGTTAAACACACCCTTCTTCAGACTATCCAAAACCGGAAATGCAATTTACACGTATTATTTCTAACACGAATTCTATAATTACTACAAATATTCTGGATAGTTCTAAAATTGGCTTTAACATTATCAAGATTTAACAAATTATAAAACATTTCAATAAACCATCAGATTAATATTAGCATCGAACGGAAATGTCTAATACATCGCTAGTTACCATTTTTAATCATGTCACTTCCTGTTACAAGTCTAAAAGATTTAAATATGAATTAAACATAATAACGATAGGACCTTCATAAATGGCTCTAAAATCAGAATAGACTTTATTATGATTTTAGAGTTCAATTTTCAAAAAAGGATATAACCAGAACAGGGTACGTCTATAACGGAAGTATTACTACATCCGGCTATAGGTTCGACAAAGTTAAATTTGAAGAAACGAGGATAGATTCATGATTTAAACCAAAGACAAATATAAACTAAAGAAATGATGATTAATTACAATTAATGTCAAACATAAAAGGATTTTAACTATCATCATAATCCTTCAAATAATCTAAACGGAAATGGAAAGTTGCTTTACGTTAGTACAAGCCGGCTCCACTAGATGGCGTTAGATGTAAGTATAGTGAAATATACAAGGTGTAACTAACAAGAGCTAACATTTATACAAAACAAACAGTTACCAAACAAAAACAGACTTTTACACTTATCACCATTCTTAGACAATCATGGCCTTATGAGGGTAGGTGGTAGGTTAAACAATTCAGACTTCGAATTTGAGAAAAAACACCCGATACTTATTTCATGTAAACATCCCATTGCACGACTTATTTTTACCGATAAACATATTCAGTTGATGCACGCAGCACCCCAATTATTGCTGGCTTCTATCAGGGAAGAATTTTGGCCTATCGGGGGGCGAAATATGGCTAAACTTGTCGCACACAAATGTCAAAGATGTACTAGAATGAAAGCACAAACAGTCAGACCTATCATGGGTCAACTACCGGAGCAGCGTCTTAGTGCCGGTTACCCTTTTCAAACGACAGGCGTTGATTATGCTGGCCCAATGCTAGTAGCTAACAGAAAAGGACGTGGTTGCAGACTATCCAAAGTATACGTTGCGGTGTTTGTTTGTTTCACGACAAAGGCCATTCATCTAGAGCTGGTTACAGAGTTAACAAAGGAAGCCTATATAGCTGCGTTGCGCAGATTCATCGCACGCAGATCTAAGCCCACCGCCATTTTCTCTGACAACGGAACCCAATTCGTAGGAGCAAAAAACGAAATACAAAGATTCTTTAAACAAAATGCATCCCCGTTAGCAGAAACAATGGCGAATGAAAATATACAATTCAAGTTTATTCCTGCCTACGCTCCGCATTTTGGCGGACTGTGGGAGGCAGGAGTCAAATCATTCAAATATCATCTAAACAGAGTCTTATCCAATTCACACTTAACATTTGAAGAACTATACACTACATTAGTCCAAATTGAAGCAATTCTCAATTCAAGGCCGCTCTCCCCACTTTCTGCTGATCCTAGTGATCTCATCCCATTAACTCCCGGTCACTTCTTGGTCGGACGATCCCTCACTGCTTTGCCGAGTCCGCCGTTACTCCTTAGGAATGAGAACAGGCTGCAACGATGGGAAAGAGTCGAACAGTTACGCCAGCACTTCTGGAGCAGATGGCATAAGGAATACGTCGCCGAACTCCAACAGAAGACAAAATGGAAATCTTCCTATGGACGTCTAGAAAAGGACATATTGGTATTAATAAAGGATGATACATTACCTCCCATGAAATGGAGTCTTGGTCGCGTCGTTGACGTACATCCAGGCAGCGACGGAGTTAACAGAGTAGCAGATATACAAACTTCAAAAGGAATTATAAGAAGAGCATTTAACAAGATATGTCCTTTACCAATGGGAGAAGAGAAGCTTGATGTTGAAAGCCAAGCATTCAACGCGGCGGGACATGTCTAGAAATCAAACTATACCTACAATTCAAGATGCATACATACAAGATACATTCATACAAGATACATTCATCCAAGCCATACATACAACCATACAAGAAGCTTTCATACAATTTCAAGAAAATCATACATCATACAATGCAAACATGAACTAGGCACCCTATACAAATCAAGATGAAAAAACGACGGCGTCGCGCTGTACCAGTGCATCGTTCATTACCTCGCGAGCTACGCAAGCGCACGCGCACGTGTTCCATACATTATTTCGAATAATCATCATACAAGCAAAATCATACAGTTTTTCATACAATCGTAAGTGCATCAAGAAGCTTCTAAACGCCATAGTTTACACAGACATTGTTTGAGCTCTGAAACGTGAGGTTGTATCTTCTGCATCAATAATTTTTAAGTCACGCCTTTAGTTGCGGCGATGGGCTAGTCCCTTTAGTACTGTAATGGAGCTGAATGTTTAGTTGCTGTAAAGTGCAGTAGTTGATTTGAAACTTCCCTACTATCCCCAATCCATGGGTAAGCATTGGTTCGTAGTTAGTCTTTCTTATTTTCGTGTATTATATACTCTCTATGTATTTCCCTTTTCTATACAGTGTCTATTGGACTGCGGCACTCTTAGATCCTAATTACCCTAGGGCCCTCGTCGGAAGTCTCCGTGTGGGGAGCCGTCGCCTGATAGCTGGGCGCTGTAGCGCTTTTGTATTCCTATCATTCACACTGGTCTCTTTCCAGGGTTCCACGCTGAGGAGTAATATCCTCCTGGCGCTAACGGAGCTCTGAATCGGTTCCACGCTGAGGAGTAATATCCTCCTGGCGCTAACGGAGCTCTGAATCGGTTCCACGCTGAGGAGTAATATCCTCCTGGCGCTAACGGAGCTCTGAATCGGTTCCACGCCGAGGAGTAATATCCTCCTGGCGCTAACCGCATGATCACTTGTTGACGTCTGGAGAAGTGGACCAGTCGGATTGAGTCTACCAAGGAGCTGAAATCTACAAATTCCCGGCGAGTCCCTATCCAGCGTTTCAATTATATCACCAATATTCGACTCACGACCCTGTGATTAATAAATGTATCTTGATCCTGCCAACAATCTTTTGGTCAGGTTAGAGTCCACTGTTTCAATGGCGCCCGGATTAAGGGAATATTGGTGATAGAGTTTTATGTCTGGTCAGAGTAGTTAGGCCATAAGAGCGCCGTAGAACGCTAGATTTCATTCGTAGCTTGTATATTTTGTTGTGTTTATTTTTGTCTGACAGGAGTATATTTGATCGTTTATCTGGGTACCTACCTCATTTCTACATTATTTATGGTCGCAGTCTGACGGCTGTTGTCATATTATAATTGTTGATAAATATTTTCCTCCAAATTCTCAGTACGAAAAATAAATTAATAAATTGTGAAGATTTTAGTAGGGAAACTTTTCGGACTATTAAATAATAAATAAGTTTAGTGTTTAACGGCCGATTTCTCGTACATTTAATCTGTTGTTGACAGTCCTTTATCAATTTCAGCTGTCAAAACGGTAGATCAATGGCTTGATTTTGTACCAGAAACCGGGCGTTAGTCGTGTACTCTGCTTACTTTCATGTAAATTTGTACAGTTTACTAGATAGGTAGTAAACATGACGTTTCCTATAAAATATCTGTCGCCGAGCGATCTGTGTCCGTCTGAGAGCACCTTCTGTCTGAAGATAGGCTGCGACAGCGTTCTGTCTTATTCAATAGTAGTTAGCGATTCCTTGTTATAAGTATTTTGACCCTTGTATTCTAAAAACCATCTATATCTACAGCTATGTAAAAGTTCTTTATTGTGTAACGTTACTCTGCAATGTCTGTTACTTTAGCTTATGGCCTCTTGAACTATAATTCTCTACTTTTTTACTCTTTGTTGTAGAATAGATATTCTACTCTATTATTATTTTCTGTACCCACTAACGGTGCAGGAAGTCTTGAACACCTGAGGGAGCTGCCCCTCATGGTGTCATTCTGCGTTACGATAGTAGCTAAGCTATCGGGGCGTTTATGTACTAAGGTTCTTATTTTAGTTCAAGGGATCTTGCTTATTTTTCAACTTCTGACAGTTAGTCTGGGTGTGCATTTGGCTATAATAATGGCACCCTGTGTGTAAGGCTGTGTTTACACGATGTTAGTGTGAACTCTTGTATGAACTTAGTATGAATTCTGATGTCTGATTGTTGGTACGAATGTGTGATGTTGGTATGTAGTTGAGCTAGACTGTTAGTTATATATTACTCTGACATTGTAGATGGCGAGCTTTAGAGAATTTTATCTTAAGTAGTTAATTTGGTAAGTTAGTTTAGTTTAGTTAGTATCTTAGCGGATTTTATCAGGTAAAATCCTACCCAAACAAGACGGGTATGTAACGTACTACCTCCTTGACCATATTGGCTACTGGCGGATTAGCCAGTTAAAAACTAAAACTATAAAAATTCGGAAATTCGGGTCTGGAATCTCGTCTGGCAGCTGATTGTTTTTTTGAGGCAGACATTGTTTGAGCTCTGAAACGTGAGGTTGTATCTTCTGCATCAATAATTTTTAAGTCACGCCTTTAGTTGCGGCGATGGGCTAGTCCCTTTAGTACTGTAATGGAGCTGAATGTTTAGTTGCTGTAAAGTGCAGTAGTTGATTTGAAACTTCCCTACTATCCCCAATCCATGGGTAAGCATTGGTTCGTAGTTAGTCTTTCTTATTTTCGTGTATTATATACTCTCTATGTATTTCCCTTTTCTATACAGTGTCTATTGGACTGCGGCACTCTTAGATCCTAATTACCCTAGGGCCCTCGTCGGAAGTCTCCGTGTGGGGAGCCGTCGCCTGATAGCTGGGCGCTGTAGCGCTTTTGTATTCCTATCATTCACACTGGTCTCTTTCCAGGGTTCCACGCTGAGGAGTAATATCCTCCTGGCGCTAACGGAGCTCTGAATCGGTTCCACGCTGAGGAGTAATATCCTCCTGGCGCTAACGGAGCTCTGAATCGGTTCCACGCTGAGGAGTAATATCCTCCTGGCGCTAACGGAGCTCTGAATCGGTTCCACGCCGAGGAGTAATATCCTCCTGGCGCTAACCGCATGATCACTTGTTGACGTCTGGAGAAGTGGACCAGTCGGATTGAGTCTACCAAGGAGCTGAAATCTACAAATTCCCGGCGAGTCCCTATCCAGCGTTTCAATTATATCACCAATATTCGACTCACGACCCTGTGATTAATAAATGTATCTTGATCCTGCCAACAATCTTTTGGTCAGGTTAGAGTCCACTGTTTCAGGTTCATGAACGACGTAGTATTAAAAGGCATAGAACAGATTAGGTGCGAGGCTACCAGGGAATCGAGTACCGAAAAATCGAACCTATTCTGTTATATTGATGACGTCATTATATCGAGTCATTGTGTGGAATGCCATAAGAAACACCTTGATGTGGTTTGCCAAAGGTATAGTGAGTGCGGGCTAACCATCAATATGGCAAAGTGTGAATTTGCAAAAGATAAAGTAGAATTCCTTGGTTATGAGGTATCGGCGGAGGGTATCACACCCCTCCAAAGTAAAGTGGAGGCCATCATGAATTTTCCTCGTCCACAAACAGTAGAACAACTGAGAAGATTCTTAGGGATGATTAATTTTTACAGATCTCATCTGCCCAGAGCCGTGGAACAACAGCAGGAACTGAACAAGTTTCTGCACAACACTAAGAAAAGAGATAAGACCAGAATAACGTGGACGGAGGAGGCGAGTAAAGCATTTGAACAATGTAAGGTGAGCCTTAGAAATGCTATTACCCTAGCTCATCCATTGGAAGGCGTTCCTTTAGCACTGATGTCTGATGCGTCTGACTCGTGTATCGGCGGAGTACTACAGCAGTGGGATGGTAAGTCGTGGAGACCGTTAGGATTTTACTCAAAGAAACTTTCCGGTACTCAGACTAAATATAGTACCTATGACAGGGAACTTTTAGCAATATACTTATCAATCGAACATTTCCAGAACATGATCGAAGGCCGACCATTGATAATCTTCACGGACCATAAGCCGCTATCATTCGCATTTACAAAGCCCGACAACGGCAAGGAATTAGCTAGAAGAATTAGACAATTAGCATACATAAGTGAGTTCTCAACAGATATACGACATATAAAAGGCGACCTAAACATTGTAGCTGACGCCTTGTCCCGTGTAGAAACAATAGAATGTCCCACTGTGTTCGATTTCGCAGACCTAGCAAGAGCGCAGGAAGCCGATACTCAGATTACATTACTGCTAAATGAAGCGAGCGATAAAAATAGTTATGAATTGAAACAATGTAGCATGCCCAACTCAGACAGCAAGATTTATTGTGAAGTAACTCAGAAAAATATTAGACCATACGTCCCGGAAAATATGAGGAAACAAGTTTTTGATGCGATTCATGGCATCAGCCACCCAGGTATTAGGACAACAAGGAGAATGGTAGCTAAGAGGTACTTTTGGCCAGGTATGAATAAGGATGTAGGCCTTTGGGCCAAAACTTGTATCGCCTGTCAGCGAGCCAAAGTAGTGCGTCATACCAGCTCCGGGATAGGACAATTTGAGAAGAGAGAACGTTTCGAACATATTCACGTCGATATAGTTGGCCCGCTACAGACAACTCAGGAAGGGTACAGGTATGTATTGACAGTTATAGACAGATTCACCAGGTGGCCTGAGGCTTTCCCACTGAAAACAATAACGGCAGATATAGTTGCAAAAACGCTATACGAGGGCTGGATTTGTCGATTTGGAAATTGCAGGGTAATAACCACAGACAAAGGCCGGCAATTCGAGAGTGATTTGTTCACAAAACTGATGCATATGTTAGGGGTAAGTAGAATCAGAACAACCCCATACCACCCCGAGAGCAACGGCATGATAGAACGCTGGCACCGTAGCCTTAAGGCGGCGTTAATGGCAAGGTTATCGCAGACCTCGTGGGTGGACGAACTTCCAACGATCCTGCTTGGGTTGAGAACAGCCATTCGTAGTGATTCAGGGATAAGTGCCGCAGAACTGGTATATGGACAGACAATCACTTTACCAGGTGAAATGTATGTACAGAGTCCTCAGAGATCGTTAGATGAACATGAGTACTTGGAAACACTGCGTAAGTCAATTGCACAGAATAGGCCCCAGCCCAGTTCACACTCGAATTCTAGAACCGTGTTTGTTCATCCGGACCTGAAATTATGTGAGTATGTATTTATTAGAAATGACGCCGTACGCAAGCCTTTACAGCCACCGTATGACGGACCGTACAAAATAGTAAGTAGAACAGACAAATATTATTCGATACAGTTGCCCAACAGAATCACGCAAGTTTCTATAGACAGGCTTAAACCGGCGTATTTAATTAGGGAAGACGAAGATACATTAGGCAGAAACCCAAGGGTAGCATTGAGAGTTAGGGGACAAACAAACCAACAGACAATAGACATGCCACCCCCCTTTTCAAATTTCGAGCCAGCGGCAGATTTAGTACCCGCCAGCGAAAAGTGCACACGTAGCGGCCGCGTCGTCAAGCGACCCGTGCGCTTCATTAATTGAGCACACGCAATAGGTATAAGTTTTGAATAGAAAATAATATAGTTTAAATACGGATTTTGTCAGATGTTAAATGACGGATGTTGTTGTAAGAAAAATGTTTACCTCAGCGGTCAGCACCATTAATTAAAATAGTCAATAGTTTAAATATAGCTGTGCGAGAGTAAATCGTCATTATTACCGCAATATTGATAAGAGTTACTTATCGGGCCCATAGCGCATCAATTGTATCGAGTTAACAAAATTGCTATTTTTTTTTGGAACACAATGGGTGGAAATCAAAGCAAGCACGAGGAAATACTCATTGCGCAAAACGGAGCTAATAACGCGAGTCCGCGCATCACAGAGGTAGAAACAAAAGTTAATAGTAATTTTGTGATGTTGATGGTGCTGACAGTGGCTGTAGTGCTTATGTATTTGTATGTGGCCTTCAGACTTTACAAGAATCATCTAAGAAAATTGTTTAGAAAAGACATGAATGCAGCATCCCAAGGTGTGTAGCGATTACGAAGTAGTCTCGTAAGTTTTTTTTTTCTATTGATTGTATTTGCAAAGTATTGTATTGTATTGTATTGCAATGTATTGAATTTCAAGTCGGGCATTGAAACACATGTACCGCATATGTATGTATCGTTGGCTTGGGGACACAAAAATGAATAGGTGTACGTTTATTTTTGTGTCACACAAGTTAATATGGAATGTACTAAAGTATTTTATGTTAGACTTAAGTGGGTTATCCTCAGTTCAGTTTTGTATAACTACAGTATTTCGTCCCAAGTAAGTTTGATAACGTATTGATTGATATACAACTTATGTGTAATTGTTGGAATGAGTATCAACGTAGGACTTTCGCGGGATTGTGTACTTAGTATGACGCCAAGGAGGTACTCATTCCAACAAGTTTTAACTAACGTATTTAATTGCAAGTGTAATTTCTAATCTTTGAATTAGAAAGGAATACATGTAGACAATGTTTTGTTAAACGGATGTAGGCATAAGCATTGTTATAAATAACAAATGAAACACGATATATATTAACAGAAGGTATATTTCATCATTCAGAATCAGAATACAGTTTTGCATTAGTGTTTATCATTGCAGCGTTGCTCAGAACTTAGAGTCAGCAGAATCATTACAGATAGTATCAGGTATTTTTGCATTGTATTGGACGTTTCAAAGTACAGTCAGTCAAGTAAGTTTTTGCATAATGTTTTGTAATTGTTAAAAATTTCAAGTAAAATTTTTGTTTTTTAAGAGGGGGATGAGTGTAGGGACATGCTTATGTCAGCAATATGTAACAGTGGTAGCGAGTGCGCTCTGCTTGCGAGTTAGTCGTTCCGCAATCGCGTTCTAAGTAACTTGTCTCTTCTGTGTTATCCCAGGTGTACCGTGTAAAGCTGAACTGTAATAAAGGATCTATACTAAAGACTAAGTGAATATTATTGACACTCCTAAATCATCAATAACTTTCATAAATAATTTCTTTTTCTTCGAGCTCATGCTCATGTTGTCTATATAAATTTGTTTCTACATGTCATTCCGTTGGGTAATTTTTCCAATAATACACTTTAGGTCATCGTTTTCGATCAAAAGATTGTCTATTTCTTTGTGTGCACTAGCTAGATTCTGTTTGAGTTCTTCAATTTCTTCTTTATAATTACTTTCTCGCAGATTTGCCAATCTTATTGATAGGTCTGGTAGACTTCTGTTCAAGGTTTCTGTGCTAGAAGTACTGAGATTACTATTTTCCAGATTGTCATGCAGTGATTTTTGGCGCATTGAATTTTCTAATAATCTAGGCTTGAATTTTTTTCTAAATGTTACTCCGACTGGGGTCATTGTCGTGTTATCAATTGGTGAGTAACAGTTGTTTTTGTGTCCACTGATTGGCGACTGGTCTCTTGGAAGTGGTGTTTGTTTCGCAGCTTCCTGGCACACGGGGCATTTATGAAAAGTGTGTGAAACTGGTAGTCACAAGTGGTGCACGTCAGCATCTCTGGGCCAGGAATATTACCTCTGCATATTTTGCAATTCATCTTGTGGACACTAATGTAACAAGCTCTTGGATATACTGTAAGTGACCTCTGGTGGTAGGATCTTGTAACTAGATCGTCTTTTTTGTTTTTTGTAGTCTTCTTTAGTAACACTCATGGAATAAGGTTACTCAAATATAGTTCAGTTGTCATCCAACAAGTGCTCGATTTTAGGCACAGGTGTCACTAGTCACTAATGCTCAAAATGAAAAGGAAAAAAAGATGAGTCGGATGGGAATCGAACCATGTCCGCATGGCACTGCATAGGCAGCCTGTTTAACCGTTCGGCTAACGAGCGTTGTAATAGACGTGACGAATATCGTCTATATATCTAATGTTGTTAGGTCAGTGAAGGTGCTTCTGTGCGTTATATCGTTAATGGACTTTGCACTGGCACGGTATTATCAATATATTTACACAGGGAAATTATACGAGTTTATGATCTTGTTCACTGAGTTTTATGTTACCTTTACATTGAAATATTGTTGTTTATCACTGTTTTTGTATCCATGTCTTGTAATTGTTCACTATTGCACTGTTTATTGTTATGGCTATATCGTGTCTATTTGCACTTTAAGCACTGGTTTAGTCCGATGTTTATAGTAGATTTGGTAGTGTCTATACTCAATTTATACTATTACACAGAAAAATGTATTTGATTAGGCTTAATTGCACTTTTATTCAATTTTTAACACGGAGGTTAATTGTACGTTTACGTTGCCAGACCGTCTCCTTGAACATTGTAATATCCCTTTTTCGACAAAATCGCTTTAAAATGGTTTTTAAATTGCTCTAATGGCAATTTCAAGATCTCGAGATCTTTGCGAGTCTAAACCGGGGCGCAAGTAGTCTGTGATTATTTCTTAGCTTGATATTACAGCTATCGATAAGTTTGGGAAATGTTGTAAGGTTCTTGCGTACATACATTATGTTTTCGAAAATAAATTGACTAGCTACAGTTAGTATGTCAATTTCTTTAAAAAACTCTCTTAAGGGGTCTTCGCGTTTTAAATTATAAATTGCTCGGATAGCTCTTTTCTGTAAAATAAAAATAGTTTGAATATCCGCTGCTTTCCCCCACAACAAGATAACATAGGACATGACACTATGAAAGTAACTAAAATATACTAGCCTAGATGTAGCCACATCCTTGTTTTGTCTAATGTTCCTAACAGCGTAAGCCGCAGAACTTAATTTAGCAGCCAATTTATCTATGTGGGGTCCCCACTGTAATTTACTATCAATGGTTATTCCAAGAAACTTCGTGTCATTTGCTAATTCTAACGTGCTGCTGTCTAACACCAAACTGGTCTCAACTTGCCTGACATTTGGAAGTGAGAATTTGATACATTTGGTTTTACCAGCATTTAACAATAAATTATTAACTGTGAACCAATTCAAGGTTAAAGACTCCATTAACATCATCAAAATCTTCTTTTTGTCTTTCAATTTTGAAGACCAGTGAAGTGTTATCAGCAAACAACACTATATCAGTCAATTTTTCCACCATGAAAGGCAGATCGTTAATCTATACCAGGAATTAGAAAGGGCCTAATATGGAACCATGTGGAACGCCAATTTTTACTCCCGATCCATCAGATTTAACACCGTTGACTTCTGCCTATTGAATTCTATTGCTTAGATATGATCTTAGTAGATACAACATTTTATTTCTAACTCCGTAATGATTTAATTTCATTAGTAGCGTATTATGATCAACACAATCATATGCCTTCGACAGATCGCAAAAAACTCCGATAGCATCCTGTGCGGCCTCCCATGCAGAGTAAATATGAGATATAAGAGTAATACCTGCATCCGTAGTCGATTGCATCCTAGTGAAACCGTATTGCTTGGCGTGGAGTTGTTTTGTACGGTTGAAGTGTGAGAGCATTTGATTGAGTATAATCTTTACAAAAATTTTACTTAGTGCTGGAAGAACAGATATTGGTCTGAAATTTGAAGGATCACCCTTGTGTCCCGACTTGTACAGAGGTATCAGTTTCCTGTGTTTCATGAGGTCTGGGAAAGCTCCATCGTCAACATATTTATTAAATATATAAGCTAGGTGTGGGGCTATAACTAGTATTATTGAACCAATGACTTTGACTGACATACCCCACAGGTCTTCAGTATTTTTAAGTTAAGTAATCTATACGTTTTGACAATATCCTGGGGATATACATGATGAAATTTAAAATCTACATTACTGATGCTAGTACTGTTTTTTAATAAAGTCTCTGCTTCATATGGAGATGAATTAAGACGCTCTGTTGTAAGTAAGGGTACATTGGTGAAGCATGTTTCAAAAGCTCGAGCTACCTCAGCGTTGGATTTAACAACATTATCACCTATCTTCAAGCAGAAATCATTGTCCCTTGGTATAACTTTGCCAGTTTCACGGTTTATGATTTGTCAAACCGTTTTCATTCTATTATTTGAATTTATTAATGTGTAAAGTTTTTGCAGTTCTACAAACCAACTTAAAAGTTTTGGAATATTTTTTAACATCGTCATGAAATTTTATATCAAAGTTATAGGTTTTTTGTTCATAAAGGTCATACAAGATAGCTCTACTTTTACGAATTCCAAATGTTGCCCAGTCATTAAATTTAGTTGTACCGTTGTTGGCACAGACTATCTTTAATTTAAAAACTGTATTGAATTCTGTTTGAATAATGTTGAAGAAGTCAGAATAGATTTTATTAGGGTTATGTTCATTAAAATCCGGTACTGGCAAATTTATATCTAACATATTCATATACTCTAGTCTATGGGATGTAATAGGCCTATAAAATGATGGACCAGTCCTATTTTTACTGGCAATTAGGAATGAAACTGTTTGACCACTGTGATCGGAGGGTAAGCAGTTAATTACTTTTTTACTTGTGAATGCACAGTCACAAAAAATGTTATCTCAGCAAGTTTGGCTGGTAAGTGTAATTCTATTCGGCTCTAGAAATACATGACATAAATTGAAATAAGAAATAAGAAATAAGAAATAAGAAATTTATTTGCAAAGATATGGGTAAAAGAGCTCTTAAATAACATGAAAGTTCAACGCCTTAATCAGCTATTAAATTGTAGCATGCAAATGTTTGAGATCTAGTTTTAGTCTATTCTCATTATATCACATAAATTGTATAAATTAAAAACACAAACAAAACAACAAAAGCCAAGACCATTTTCACCTACGTTTGAAGTTCAGAAATTCGTCCACAGAGTAAAAACAGTTTTGCAGAAGCCAATAGAATAATCTGCGTTTAAAAGTGTTGAGTGGCAACGTTTTTATGTCATCTGGTATTTTGTTATACACAATCACACACATTGCTGAGCAATTTTTTAAATACAGTGTTGTTCTTGGTGTGTGATTAAATACAAGCCTGTTCGGGTTTCTAGAGTTCCTCGAGAAATAATCATGAGCTTTTACGAAAAGTTCAGGATTTGACTTAACGAAATTACCGATTTCAAGTATATAAAGACAGGGTACCGGTAAGATGTTTAATTTTTTAAATGTTTGTTTGCAGGACTCATATGGTGCCATACCACAAATAGCACGCAAACATTTTTTTTGGGCAATAAATACTCTGTTAATTTCAGTTCCGTTACCCCAAATTATCAGACCATATCTTATGACGGATTCTACATACCCATGATAGGCAAGCAGTGCGGTTTTTTTCTCGGCTGTTTTGTGCAAACGTCTTAGCACAAAAATAAATCTGTTTATCTTATTACATATTTTATTAATTTGATCTCTCCAATTCAAATGTCGATCAATTACTATACCTAAAAATGTCACACTATTAGCCTCCTCTAGAATTTGTCCGTTATAATTTATATTTAATGTCATGTTCCTGTTATATTTGTCAAAGTTATTAAAATTTATATACATTGTTTTCTTTAGATTTACTTGCAGATTATTATTATTTAACCAATTAATTATAGAGGTAATAGTTGTATTAATGTCAAATTCATGAAGTGAAATGTCATCAGTAATCACGCGAGTTACATTTATTGATATATCATCAGCGAATAAAATGCAGCTTTGATTAGTGACTTCCGGCAGGTCATTTATATAAATTAAGAAAAGAAGAGGCCCGAGTACACTGCCCTGAGGAACGCCAAATTTATTACATTCTAGCTCGGATTTATAGCATTTAACGACGTGGCTATCATTAAGACGACTTATTTCTACACTCTGCACCCTATCGTCCAAGTAAGTCTGTAGCCAGTTTCGTGCTAAGCCTCTTATACCATTAGCCTCGAGTTTCGATAGCAATAACTCATGTGCAACAAAATCGAATGCTTTGGACATATCAAAAAATAGCACTGTACTATAGTTTTTGACGTCTATATTGTGAACAATTTGGTCTACTAGTTTGAAAGTTGCCAAGGTGGTCGATTTATTTTTCTGAAAGCCATGCTGCTCTGATTTTAATACATTATATTTTGTGAAAAAATCATTTAATCTTACATGCATCGCTTTTTCAAAAACCTTTGACAACACAGGCGTGAGTGTGATTGGACGATAATTTCCTATTTCTGATCTCTCACCCTTTTTGTACAACGGCTTTACGACAGATATTTTCAGTTTGTTAGGAAAATTTCCTGTTTCTAGAGACAGGTTTATCAAATAGTTTAATACAGGCGATATCTCCAAGCAACATGCCTTAATTATTTTGGTAGATATACCATCAAAACCTTCTGCATTGGTGTTATTTAACGACATTATTAGTTTTGACACAACGTTACTATCATAAGGCTTAAGAAAAATACTTTCACTTATCCGATGACTTCCGCCGGTGAGAGCCAAGTCATGGTTAACCTTATTAGAGATTTTTATAAAGTATTAATTGAATGTTTGAGCTATTCCAGTTGCTTCCTGAACTATAGTACCCTCATGACTAATTTGATGTATGAAATGTGATGCTTGTTGATTTCCTGATTCATTTTTTACTACATTCCACGATGCCTTACATTTATTTTTACTAGTTTGTACATATTTATTATTTGCTTGTGTCTGTGATTGTACGATACATTTTTTAAATATTTTTGAGAATTTTTCATATCTGTTTTTGTTATATTGTGTTCTTTGTTTGTAAAAATTATATCTTAGAGATCTTTTTGTTTTACAGCTGATTCTTAGTCCTTTTGAAATCCATTTTGGTTTGACCTCCATGTTCCTTTTTACGATAATTGTTGGGAAACAAAGATTATAAAACAAACAGAATAATTCATGAAATTTTTCAAATGCCTTATTGAGGTCAGATTCTTCGTAAACTTCTGCGAACGATAAGCATTGGAGACATTCACGAAACTTCCTAATGTTATCACCACCATAGTCTCTTTTATGAATGTATGTAGCCTTAGGCATAGCTTTTTTATTTTTTACGGGGATCAAGAGCAATTGTGCTGTTTCATGGTCAGATAATCCCAACGGGATCACTGATCCTACAGCATGACTGATACTACTGATTAAGTGGTCAATACAAGATGCTTGTCTGGTGGGCTCGTCAATATGAAATGTCAATTTATAATTATTAATAATATCTGTTAAATGTCTGGTATTAATGTCAGGTTTTAATGTATTAATGTTTATGTCACCAGCTATAACAATTTGTTTTGTTTTCATTTTCCTTTTTATGGAAAAGAGTAATAATTCCAAGCGATCTAGAAATTTTTTTACCTCCGTAATCCTATATATGCATACTAATATAATGTTATGATCTGTTAGCTCAATACCACAGCATTCAAATACACTAGACACAGCCAGTTCATCAACCATTTTTAAACGTTTATATGCAGTACTGTTTTTCACTAAAATGCAAGACCCGCCTCTTTTCTTATTTCGAGAAAAGTTGGTAGCTAGGTCATAACCTGCTAATCTTATATTTATTTCATCACCTGATTTTACAAATGTCTCCGTTAGACAGATTACGTCTGGTTCATTACCCGATTCTGTCAATTCCGCCATAGTCATATCGATTAATTCCCTTTTTGGGAGTACACTTTGAATATTTTGGTGCAGGATTATCAGTTTTGAGCTATTATTGGTCTCGAAAAAGCTGGTTACATGGTGAAGTATGGGTCACTCTGATGCTTTTGTTTGACTCATTGGTTGTGCTTGTTTGTTTTTTAGCTACTGTTCGAAAGTAATACGGTATGGTACCCTTTTGTGAACAGTTTTGAATACGTGTGGTTTTGGGTGTTTTTTTTGTTTCGTCTATTTTATTTGTGTTGACTTTCCGGAAATAATATGGTATAGTTCCTTTCTTTATGTGGTTTTGTTTTTGTTTAGGAGTTATTTGTTTGTTGACTTTATGGTTTTTTAGATTTTTATTATTTTTATTATATGTGAGATATTCCCTGTCATAATCTAGTTGATCCACACATTCGTTGATGGTGGAGCAAGCAGATTTCCATTGGCCTCCATAATATGATTTACAATTGAGATCAATGAAAGTACATCCAGGTCTGTTGTTACAAATTAATTTCAATGTATCACTTATTTTACTATCATTTAGATATTGACTGTTTCTTGCACTTAGCAGTAACACTTCAAAGTCTTTAAGCTTATTTAAAATGTACCCAATTTCTAGAATCATTTTCGTAGGGTTACTATCATGTTGCCCGAATGAAAGAATAATTTTGTCGTTCTTTTCATAGGAATAGAGTTTCGTCGCCTTTCCAATTTCTTCTGCGGTGCCTCCCGATGTGACATACGACGTGATTTCATATTTATTCTTCCCGGTGCGTGTAGCACTGCGTGACTCCTGGAGTTGGTGTGATAGTCCGGCACAGTTTGCGCCACCAAATATATATATACGCTTGGTTCTGTTTTCTTGTCTCGTAGTTTCTTTAATTATATTTTCATTATTTGGTTTGCTCGGGTTTTGAATTGATAGCATTTTATCGGTTACTTGCTGCTGTTGTTTTTCCGGTCCATCTTCTGTCTGAGTACTGGTAGTATGTAGTGTCGATGAATCTGTGACATCTTCTTTTGTTTCTTGTTTTTGGTTGTCAATATTTGGGTCAGTCAATAGGTCCTTTACCGTATCATTTAAATCGATTCCTTGGTTGCTTTGTTCTGATTGTTCTGGAGTCAATATTTTCAGAATTCTCTTTTTCAAAGTATTGCTTTTCTTGGCACTTGCGGGGGCGTAGCATACTTGCTTTAGAACGCTGATTTGCCCATTACTTTTATCTAGCTGTTTCTGTAGAGCCATGTTTTCCAGCATGAGTCTATCAACTTCTGCGTTAGCTGCCTCAAGTTCTGACGTCAATTGCAGCACGGCAGTGTTTAGAGCGCTTGCTCCATCATATGTCGATAAATCTGGTAGACTTTTAGAGTCCGAATAGCAGTCCGAAAGGGAGAGTGATTCATCGTCGTTGTTGGAGCCAGACCTCATCATATTTCCTCTCGTTTGGCGAACATTGCTCTCCGAGTCCATCATACTTCAATTATTATTCTTTTTAACCAAAAAGAAAAAGAAAAAAAAAAAAAAAATAACAATCATAAAAATGTTCTCTGGGGCCAATATTTTGTATGTAAAAAATAAAAAAGTGTTGTTAAAAATGATGTGCGATGCGAGGATCGAACCCGGGTCTCCTGCGTAGAAAGCTGGTCTCTTCGTCGGGCGGTATCACCGCTCGATGAAGGCGTTGCGAAATTATGGTTTACGTAGTGCGAGCGATACTGCGACCTTGTTGTTGCTATGCTAGGTGATCGATCGATCAGCCGTCAGCGGACTTTGCACTGACGCTTGTCACCACAACAAAAGACGTTATGTTATGGTAAATTATAAATTATTGCAATGAATTGGGGATGAATTTGATTAATGTAATTGTATTAATTAATGTATTTCTTCCTTATGTCACTTAATTGTTATTGTTCACTGATTGCCACTATTGCACTGCATTTATGATTTTATTCTGGTTCATAATGTCATTTTATCACATAAAGTCACTGGATTCTTCACGTTTCCATATAGTTTTACACTTATTTCATACAATAACACTGAACTTAATTGTAGTTTCAGGTTGTTTATATTTTTGAATTACTTTTATCACGGAACGATATCTTTTACGATGTTTACGTAGCAGCGCCCTCTGGCGGAACCCCAATGAATGATTTGAACAGAGTTATTAATCGTTGTTTCAATGTTGTATCTAAGTACAAGCAAATCTACGTTTAAATCGCCACATTTTTTTTTTCTGCTATTACAAAGTTTAATGAGGGCTTCCTCCATAATTTTCTGGAACATTTCAAAATTACCATGGCCGTTTTCATCTCTCGGAGGTCTATAGAAACAATAATACGGCTATCAACACAGGATACCTTTTTTTTTTTTTATTTAAACACCACTTAAACCACTGGGGTTTGTGTGTGGTGTGATCTATTCATTAATTATCGTATTTAAGTTAGCAATAGCATTATTTTAAATATTCAATTACATCATTAATAAATCAATTACATAATATTCAATAGTATTCATGACATTCAAAAACATAATTTTAAAATTCAATATCATTAGTAGGTACATTTCTCAAGAACTATTCCGTCTTTCTAGTTGTGATTTGAGTTTAGCTTTGATATTAGTTTGACTGATCGAGTCTCTAATGTCGGGAGGTAAGGTGTTTATTAATCGCGTCATCATGTATGAGCTCGTCCGCCGGCCATAGCTATTGTTTGCGCGCTCGGTAACCAGTTTACCTTGCGCCATTCGCCTGGTCACTACAGGGTGATTGATTTTTTGACTGTCTTTGTAGTCAAAAAACTGCTCTTTGAGGAGGCAATAGTTGACATTGTCAGTGCCTGGTAGTACTCCGCAGTGCCTAAAAAGTCGGAGATCATCGTCGTCATGGTTGTTTTTGATCTGAGTTGGGGCAATTATTTTAAGAAATCTAGTCTGTAGTTTTAGGATTGAGTTAAGGTATGTGCTGTAAGTACGTCCGTAGCTGGAAAGGCCGTAAGTTATTACTGAATCTCCTAGGGCATTGTAGAGCATTAGGCGAATTTTATATGGTATTCGATTCCTTATGATCCAAAAACCTCTATTTGACTTTCTACAGTAAGTGCAAGAATATCTTTCCGTTGTTTCGCCTTAATGTTATTTTTTACTAAGATTAAAGAACCAAAGTGAGACAAACATATCATAAAAAGTTTGCCAATCGTTATATTTACCAACAAAGGAAGGCAATGAAATTCATGGCAATTTGACTTCACAACACTACTGTAGAGGTCTCGACATTTTTACGAAGGTGTTATTATAATTATTAATAATAATACGCTTTTGAATATCGCATAACATTCCTCAAACGGCATTTAACGATATTTAGAGAAGTACTCAATTTTCTCTCCGTCAGCTTTGCCCACTTCAGACACTAAAAGCGAATGGTCTTCAACGAATTTCGCCCAAAGTGCATACATGTCTCTAACTTCGACTCTGTGTACACCAATGAAAGTCTATCTTTAAGTGTATTTTTGTAGTTGCGAAATGTTTTTTCCAATATTTCGATTCTGTTAACTTATCATTGAATAACTTTCTACATTTTGTATTTTCGTTAATCAGTCTCGAAATTTATACAACTCCTGAGATCACCGGATTTTTCTAAGTCTTGACACCACTGACTGAATTTTTCGAAGACCAAGATCGTCTCGAAAATTTTACAAGTCCCTGAGGCCACTGAATTAATCTATTTTTTTTTTACTAATCATCGGCTATATCCACACCACAAGTTCCGAACACTTAGTCACTTACACGTTTCACTGTACTTCACTACTTTCCCGGGTTTCGGCACCAATGTTTAATCTTGCTTGAGGTTTAAACCTTTCGTACCACAAAGTTGAATTCCTATAATGTTGAATTCACAAAATATTGAATCCCTATAATGTTGAAACCCAAAATGTTGAATTCCTTTATTGTTGAATTTGCAATTCCTATAATGTTGAATTTTCAATTCCTATATTGTTGAATTTACAATTCCTGTAATGTTGAATTTTCAATTCCTATAATGTTGAATCCCTACATGTTGAACTGAATAGGAATACAACATTTTGTGAATTCAACATTATAGGAATTCAACTTTGTGGTCCGAAAGGGGTTTAAAAAATACTCTTCACAGCTTACTACACTTTTATAATAACTCACTGTACTTGATACCGAAGAAAGAACGACTCATCCATCCACCGACTCCTTGTGAGTATTAATTTTCTTTGGACTCATCTTTTTTTTTTTTTTTTTTGTTGGAGGGGAAAAAAATGGAATTACCCATGCCCAGGAGTCAACCTCCCTGCTATGTCCGGGTCCCCACATATTGAGCGGGCATCAGCTCGTGTGCTATACGGACTAAAAACATCCTCTTTGTGTTTACAGTTGTCTTACTAAGAATTAATTGTGAGCCATGGCCTCGGTATATGCTGAAGGCTCTCTACTCTACCTGCAATTTGCCCTTATGGGCGATATATATGTATATATGATATATATGGGTATATGATATATATGGGAGAACGACTCATCAAAATTACAACTTAAAATAAATACAGCAGCGAAAAACAAAACATACCGCGATGTAGGATTCAACGACAGCGCCATCTAGTAAACCACGTGCATAACTAGACAGGCTCCATTTATATTTATATTATTGATTATTTCATTTACTGTATTGCAGCATTTAAAATCCAAATACATAATCAATACTAAAGCGTTCAGTCGTGCAGAATACGCTTTACTATCATCCCCGTTGTAATAATATTGCTTCAACCAAAGCGCGCAAAAACGAATATTAATAGTAGTTTATATGACTGATACATAATGGAGGGCCTCGAAACTGGCGAGTTTCATAATAATATCACTCGAGAGTTTTAATGCCTAATTACACTAGTTTATCTACACACATATCATAAGCTCTCTTTGATGTGTTCAGGAACCGCATGTTTGACCGGCATTGTGGAATTGATCATTGCTCTTGTTAAGCTTGTTCTGTAGTACCAACTTCACAGACAAATTAGGGGCGGTACGCAGGCGGGCGTCGGCGTTCGAAATTTGGATGTCATAATATGTAGAAAAATTACACATTATGGTCATAATGTACACATTTTCAGATAAGAAATGAGTTTTTACCAAATAGTTTTACATTATAGTGGTCTTAACGTGCGGTTTTTAGACGCAGTTAAGAAGGTTTATGATACGTGTGTAGATAAAATATTTTTATTCATCAAGTATTCTTTATTTATTTACAAAACCTTTACCAATTACCTTAAAAACGAAAAAAAAAACGTGGTGCCACTTTTACATATTTGACAGCTCATAACTCGGAAACGCTTTAACGAATGCGAAAACGCTTTAAAAAATGCTTTACGAGAATTTGCCCATCTACACTTTATGTTTACATTGATGAGATCTGTCGATTCTGAAGGTCTCATGCGTGGCCACCATTTGGAAAAAAATAAAGCGATATGGCGGATGGCAACTGGTACAAAAGACCCAAAGCCCTTTCAGTGGTTAGTTACTGGTTGTATAGCGGCATACTGTTATGTCACACCGGAACTATTCTAATTTTGATAATGTTTATAGTACATAACGCTAATTTCTCGTTATTGTCCCCAGCTGGGAGACGCGCGGCTCGTATCACCGGCGGCTGTGCGGTGCCGCGCTGACGCTCCTGCTGACGCACCACGGTACCACACTGCCGCACGCGTGACGCGATTGACGCACCCAACACGTAACACGATGACGCGTGCGTGACGCAGAGGACGCAAACGCGGAAGGAAGACAAGACGCAGCTAAGACAATATAGAGAGAATTTGCTTAATTGTGATATAACTAAGATTTGAATATTTCTATATAATAAGCAGAAGTTGTATTTTTATAATCCCCATTTACATTTTTATATAAATTTATAATCCTGAATAAAAAAAAATAGTGATTCACTTGATGACATGTTTATTGGGATGGGATAGTATTGTACAAATCCTGGACAAGGATATCCTAAACAAAGACAAGCTAGCAGTTAAAGAGAAGCTTCAATCAAGATAATAATCAATTTTAATAATATTTTTTAACCTAAATAATAAAAAGCCCCTTTTTGTAACTTTTTATTTTAATCAAAATCAGCACTCAAATTTTCAACAAAAAATATGAATTGAAAGTAAAGCCAAACCAAGAATATAAAAACATCCCCATGTTGCGGAAAACCTATGAAACTATTTTCTTCAACTTGCAACACTTTATTTAAAAAGTAATTAATGACATCTGTCGATTGCTGTCAAAGTGGGGTGTCGATTGTGCATGGTATATTTCTTGTGTTTTGTGAGTGAAATTGCCGAAAACTATTAACAGTGGCGTAAGAAAAGTTATTCACAATCTATCGAAATATTTGTCGGATAGAAAGTCTGAAGGATTGGACTCTATTCCTCTAAAGAACATCACCCCCTTGTTGTCAGCATGACTGGTAGGTGGGTGTTTTTCAAAGTTGATGTACACGTGACGCACCGGAATCAATTGATGCTTTTAAGTGATTTGGCTGTGGTTTCTTATCTAATTCGATCAAATGTACCCTTAACCATGTAAAAAATAATAAAACATAACAATCCTGTGAAGGACATCGTGATAATCGTTATTTTTACGTCAGAGCTCACAGGAACACATTCCGTTTCGTCACAAAGAAAAACATCAAATAAAATTAAAAATATTAGTTGTTTTGTTAATATGTATATATTTAGTATTAAATTACCTTAAAATCTTTAAGAACAACAATTTAACAAAACTTAACGGCAATAATCATTGCCAAACGAATAATTTTATTTCAAGATCGTCACAGTCTAAGTTTTTGACATTAAAAACAAAACAATAATTCTCTTCTACACTGAAGAAAGTAACAACTAAACAGAACATTATTCTCAACTAAATGTAGTAAAATAATTTTTATTTATTTTTATTTTATTTATTTGGGACGAAAACGTGGCTGGTTTTCGACAATACAGTTGTAACAATAGGTAGGAACTTATTAAAATATAATTGTGGAGCCCACAACATCATCCACATGTAAAGTAATAGATAGGGCCAATTGCTAACAACTACAGCGTCGGTACTTATATAAACTAAGACACACACGCTCTGCATGATGTGTACAGCACAGACAGTGTATTGTGAGTACACTGTGCTGTGCACAAATCCCATCGAGTGCGTATGCACATAAGCATGTGTAAGAAAAAGGGGTATCATATTGTAATGGTACATAAGAGTCAGTACATTTGATACTTCATTTGCGTGACAGAGGGCTAGCCCATCGCCGCGCTGTATTGTTACACACATTGAATACGAGAGTCGGTTCATATGTATAACGTTTGGGGTTTTGAGTAGCTCAGGGTAAGTTAGCAAAAAACAATGAGCCGAGCGCGTGGGTTGGTTCGAGGAAGAGTTCAGGTCAGGTTTTTTTGTCGCATTCCTGCGAAATGTGTAGGGATCAGAGCCGATTTGGCTGCGCGCTGAATAAATTATGAATAACTAAATAATGGAAGGTTATTATGGAACGATACGGAGAAAGCTATTATGTTGACTGCAAATATACAATTGCGTTTGTTTGGTACGATGTGGCGAGTTTGACATCACGGGTTTGAATATCATTCTAGTGATCTTTGTCTAAGACGCTAGCGGTCGGGAAGGCTTAAATTAATCAAAACCGCTTTTTATAGCCAGCGATTGACAAATTCTGTGTATCGGCAATACCAAATGATTTAAGTGATAGCCAATGGTTGATTAGAAACTATGCGTACACACAATTTGTAGAACGGCGGATCTGCGTGACATGTTTGATTGAAATTAGACCCTGTGTAGTTAGAGATAAGAAGCTTTCGCTTGGGCAGCGCGTGTTTCGCAAAGGACGCCATTTTTTTTCAGACATGTGGGATCTATAAATACGAGAGCGTGGGGAGGGGATGCATTCAGTCTCTGCGTCAAGCTGCTGTGACACTCGTCTTTCAGTAATTCTAAACAGTTTCGGTCTGCCGGACGGTTTAACGCGTCTGAACTGGACGAATTGTGATTGCGTGTTACAGTGGATTTTCGTGAGTGTCTGAAGCGCCGAGATATACCTCGGTTCCTATCTTTTAAATCAACCTACCCCAAATTCCAAAACTATCCTTGGGTCGTTAGATAAGAACTTGTAGGTAATTGATCTGAGTCTGAGTCTGGGCTTGGAGCGACCCTAAATTCCTTTTTCCTTCACCATAGGGTTCCTGGATTGGCTCTTAGGATATTCGAGGGCTAATCCTCTCCTCATTCCTTTCGAGTAGCGAGTTTTGAAATTCCCACACACACAGTCATTAAACATACAAGCACATTCAAATCAAACTCAACCATTTTCGAGTGGTGTCGATAATGGACGTGGTATAACACTATGATTTTAGACTAGGCTAGACAGGAGTTTAGTTGCGGGTAAACCTAGGTTGGCAGGGCATAGGGAGACTGTTTGATCGATGAGGTTCCGCGGATGGAAATAACAAATTCAGAACAAAGTATAAACGTTGTCAACACAGATAACCTATCCTGTTGATATTTTTGACATTTGAGTGTTGTCGGGGACGCGCGAAGAGATCAAATTACAGTCTAAAGTTCATTGTTTAGGACCGGGTAGATTGTTTTGCTTTGCCTTATATCTATACGATATCCCAAACAAATATTATAAATTGTGGTCGACCACTAAAAGAAGTTCCAAGCGCCCATATATACAAAAAAATAAATGGTACCATCACACAAAATACAACAACGATCGATCTGGCGCAATACACCGCTAACTGATGCGAAATACCGGCTTGCGGGCATATATGCTTTCTCTGTCTAACTTGAAACCGTAACTTCCTGAACCAATCTTCCGTTCGACTATTGTACGCCTAACGAACTTCTCAACGAACGAGAAATTCAGACTTATCATTCTTAACTTACAAATTTTACAGCTGAATCGGGACAATCTCTTTTTGGGGTAGGTAGAATAGACGATCATAGCTACTGATAGCGGTGGCTCGACCTTAGCCTTTTATGCCGTTACAATATGGATAGGTATAACTAACCAAAGCTGCTATTACTTCTATAATTCTTGTCCTTTAACTTCTTATCTTCTAACGCTAACTGAACATCGCATGGACACTAGCATCATCATTCTATTGTATCTACTAAATTAAAGGGTAAGGCTAGTTGTCTAGTCATATAGTAAGGAGATTGTGAAATAAGAAAGTTAATTGAACAACAAGTTAATATTTTATTCAGATATCGTACAACGTTAAACACACTGGAACATATTTAGTAAAGATAAGCTTATTGCCAACATCTACACTTAATTCAATATAAACGTTTAAAAGAAACATCAAACACAAAAGAAAATACTCATCTTTGGAAAAGATGCCGATAGGGGTGGAGATGCTTCTCAACCGAAATCACCAGCAAAAGTGCGTGCCCGCGCCGAATCATCTAGTATTTAACAACTCTGCCTCGCATCAATGCCTAAATACCAACGTTGTTCGCGCCGTGAACGTTGATTGGTTGCTTTTGCATTCCACCCTTATTTGACTACCAATTTACTTTTTTTAAATGACTACAATTATCTTATGATCTCTAAATTCTTATTCTTAATTATAGTAATTACTATGATACGATTATACTCCTAATTACGGATATTAATGATTTAAAACAAAACTATTAGAATTTTACTTCACATCAATGATTATGTATGTATGACTAATAAATAAATTACACCTTCCCATATTAATAATTACCATTTGTTTTGAATATCATATATATTTAAAATCACTATTTTGAAACAAACATAACACAGGCGCATTTTTATAAAATATACCCTGTCGTTATTTTTTATTATTATTAGATTTTAACTTTATTTATTTTTATTACTTATTTGAGTGGATTGAATTGAGGTAGGTGCGAAAAATATGAGGGTCAAACTAATCGTTGAGCAGGATACTATCGCATGCATATAAAGTAAACTTAATAATTAAGTAAAAGTAAAAAACTAAGTTATATGAATTATTAAGTGGATCCGTGTATCGATGCACTGTAGTAAATACTGGCTGAGATCTAAGTGGGGTTTTGGAGAAGGGTTCAATACTTTGCAACTATGACTGATCACGACATAGTTCCCGGCTCTGTAGTCCCGTCACTATCTCCAA
Source organism: Argyresthia goedartella (assembly GCA_949825045.1). Classification (NCBI taxonomy): domain Eukaryota; kingdom Metazoa; phylum Arthropoda; class Insecta; order Lepidoptera; family Argyresthiidae; genus Argyresthia; species Argyresthia goedartella. Next base: position 885,850 of record OX463834.1, on the reverse strand, counting down.
GATTTGCTGTTTGAAAACGTGTGGGGGTAGACAGAATATGTCAACCGCTTCAAAGTGTGTGTTGAAGTGATCTACTAGTCTCCGCAGAGGTACGCGCAGTCCGGCGTTAGTGTTGCACCATGTTACTGCGAATAGCGTCCAATTACGCGCTGCGCGTCTTTGGGAGGAACGAGGTACTAAGTAACATAGTTTACTTCTCAGGTCTCTGCAGTCAAAATTATTGTTGCATATATTGTATAATATCATAGCTCCAAGCATAATACGTCTGGGTTCAAGAGTTGGTAAATTGTAGTCTTAGAAGTTCGGGGTATGAGAGATGGGCACGATGACATTTAAAATGTAAAGCACGAAGGAATTTCTTCTGTACGTTCTCTATGATTTCTCTATATTTGTGATAATGAGGATCCCATATGGGGACGGCATATTCTAGTTATGATCGTATGAGAGTTTTGTATAAGTAAAGGTAAGTAGACGTAGTAAGTAGACGACCTTTAAAATCCTTGGTTTCTCTCAATACGAAACCGTACATTTGAAGTGCTTTATTTACTAATTTTTCGATGTGAAGGTCCAAGTGTAATTTGGAGTCAATTAGCAACCCCAAGTCTCGCAAGGAATAAACTTTTGCTAGATTTTGCCTTTTAGAGAGTGTGTTATATTGATATTTTTTTATAAAAGTGATTTGGTTACATTTGTCAACATGAAGGTGAAGTTTGTTATCTATGCAATATTTTGAGAATCTGTTTAAGTCATCTTGAAAGAGTAGGCAGTCACTAGTAGAGCTAATGCAGCGGTAGGCTTTTAGGTCGTCTGCGTATAGTAAATACTTTGAGTGATGAAAGAAATGTTTAATATCGTTTATAAAAATTATGAATAATAAAGGTCCTAGTATGGAGCCTTGTGGGACACCTGATGTAACTCTATAAATATCTGATTGAAAGCCGTTAGTGACAACTCTTTGACTTCGGTTGGTTATATAAGAAGAAAACCAGCGTATGAGGTTACCCTTTATCCCGTTAAATGCGATTTTATTTAGTAAAAGTTCGTGGTCAACTATGTCAAAGGCTTTTCTGAAGTCAGTATATACCGCGTCTGTCTGAGCTTTTCTGTCCATGTTTTCAAATAGGTGGTTGGTGAAGACCATTAGATTAGTTGTAGTAGATCTGGGTTTGACAAAGCCATGCTGCTGCTCGATAATTATGTTATAGAGATAGGGGTAAATTTCGTCGTGTACAAGTCTCTTGAAAAGCTTTGACAAGGCCGACAGTATAGAAATAGGACGATAATGTTCAACGTTCTGCTTGGAGCCAGACTTGTGCACTGGTGTAATATTTGCAACCTTCCATCTATCAGGAAAGACACATTTGTTAGAAATGATATACAGGTGTCTGCATATGTTATGCGAGGTGCGGACGAGAAATAAGTATGGAAGCCCGTCGGGGCCTGCCTCTTTGTTAGGATCCAGTAATTTTAAAGAAGCGAGAATCTTAGATTCGGTTAATGAAAGATTGTGTAATAAAACATTATTGTTGGCATAATTATTAGGCGACACCAATTCTCGGCTGATGATAGAGTAGACGGTTCGTAGACGGAGTGAAATAAGTCTGAAAACATGTTACAAATATTCTCAGGATTGTTAGATTTTTGCTGAAGGTATTGCATACTAGATGGTAACCCAGTTTTCTCTTTGCGATTAGATATATAGGTCCAGAAATGTTTCAGATTATTATCACTTATGTTGTCCTCCACAGAATTTATATATTTTGAGAAGCAGTTATTGCATTCTGTTTTAAATCTAGTTCGAAAGTGTGAAAACCGTTCATAGTCGGATGTATTTTTATAAGTTTTCTATTTACACCAGGCTTTATTTTTAAATTTGAAAAATACGTATGAGTGACGGGGAAATAGGAAATTGTTTTCTTTTCGAAATGTTAATTGGCACATGTAACTTTATAACTTCATTTGTGACATTGTAAAACTCGTCAAGTGCTTCAACTGCTGGTAGTGGTGTGAGCAATTCCAGCCACGGAACCTCGCTTAAGCTGTCCTTTATATCAGAATAGTTTGCATTACAAAAATTGTACCTGATCGAGTGACGACGATGAGCTAAGGGCTGTTCTACAATAAGTGATACTTTGGTAACAAAGGGCGGATGGTGTATGTCGATTTTTGAGAGATAGCAGTCGGGGTGCTCGACTGTGCAGTCGGTGTCGAGATAAGCAAGTCTAGGATATTGTTAGATGTGTCAGTGAATCTGTTATACTGGTATGCGTTCACAAGAGATAGAATATTACTCATTTCTCTGGCCATAGGGTCAGTACCAGTGCATACTTGTCCTATCATGGTATTGTCACTATCAGAGTAATGTTTTGTCCAACGTAAATCGGGTAAATTGTAGTCATCAAATAATAGGGACTTGTCTGCATTTTGATTGGATATTAGACTGAATAAACTGTCAAAGTGAGTAATGCATACTGTATCTTGTGATTTCGGAGGTCTGTAAACTACACTAATAATTTGATTTTTACTACGTGTTGAGCCAGGGAGGTATATAGTAATGTTTTCTATTTTGCTTTTGTCGAACAACACAGGATCATTTATTGGACGTGTAGGCTGAAGACCCCGCAGTACAGCTATGAGAACACCGCCGCCGTCCTCCTTGCTCGTGGCCTCTCTGTCACGGTCACATCTAAATACCGTGTAACGTGAATCTATGTACTCATTGTTATGACGGAGAGCTAGCGACCAAATCGGTCATGTGGCTTCAGCTGTATTGAAACTCCGTTAGCTACTTCCCTGAACAACCTTTTCCGATAATCTTCGTGCTGGCAGGCCGCGGGCGGTGGGTGCGGGTGTAGTGGGTAGGGGAAAAAATGAAAAAAATGTGGGCTCAGCGACTTTTTTTTCAAACAGTTGCTCTGTACTCCCTGTGCACCCAAAAAAAAATTAATCCATCTGGTGGTGGGAAGGGGTTGTCAGCGTTAGTTAAAAGTACCAAAATAATAATAATTTTCATGTGGGCTCAGCTGTATTGGCTTTTTTTCTGACGCGAGATTAATTAATATGTGAGCCCCAAAAATATAGCCATGCAAAAATATCAAATCAAATCAAATCAAATCAAATATTTTATTTGTCAAACATAGGTTTAGGTTGTTACAGTCGGTGAAGATCGCTATGTTTCGCCGTAAGGCATACAAATATTTTATAGTAAGAATAAAGTGCATGCAACATCATGAAATCATTTTCTATGACAAATCATCCCTGTATTTTGAATTAAGTATAAGTCAGTACCTACCTATAATTACATGTATATTTATTATCATTATTATATTGTTGGATCATTTATGTATTCATTTATTGTATAATATGTCTTATTGATAAGTAATTTTCTCAATTCCTTCCTAAATAGTATTACATGTTCTATATTGCGCACAGTATCTGGTAGCTTGTTATAAACAATAGGTGCCATGCCATAGATATTATTTTTAAATAAAGCAGTATTATGTTGTGGCATATGAATTTTAGATTTATGACGTTTACTTAAATAATTATCAAATAGATTAGAATTTGTTTTGACAAAACTAGCTACCTCGTAAATATATAATGATGGAAACGTCAAAATATTTAGCCTCTTAAAATGAGGCTTACAACTATCTCTGCGACGTAAGCCACATATAGACCTTACACACCTTTTTTGAGCTACGAGGACTTTTTCTTTTCCTACCCCGTTACCCCAGAACATTATTCCAAATCGCAGAATGGAGTCTACGTATCCATTGTAAGCTAATAATACTGCATCCTTAGCGACCGTTTTCGAAAGTTTGTACAAAGCATATGAAAATTTATGTAGCTTTTTACATGTGGTTTCAATTTGTGTTTTCCATTGAAGATTGCTATCAATGTCTATTCCTAAAAATTTTGTGACCTCTGTTTGTTCAACTTTTTTGCCATCGTGGTTAATGTCCATATTATTAGTAGTATTTTGATTATTTTGAAAGTTCATTATTTTAGTTTTGTCAATATTTAAAACTAGATTATTACTGTCAAGCCATTGAATAATTGTATGAAGAGTAGTATTGATTTCATTTTCAAAGTCATTTGGGTCCTCGCAAGAAATAATTACCGTACTATCATCCGCAAATAGCACCATTGGATGATGAACAACTTTCGGTAAGTCATTTATGTATGCTAAAAATAGTAACGGCCCCATGACACTACCTTGAGGTACACCGCGCTTTAATTCTCTCGGGTCTGAGACGTAATCCTGTTCAGTTTTAGATTTTATGCATATTTTGTTTATTTGTGTTATTTGTTGCCGTTTTTCTAGGTAAGATTTTACAAGATCTATTGCGTTACCTCTTATGCCGTATTTAAGAAGTTTATTCAAAAGAATGTCGTGGCTCACAATATCAAAGGCTTTAGTCATGTCCATAAAAATGGTTACCACGGGATTCCTTTTATCAACATTTGCTAATATGTTTGCAAGAAAATCATAAATTGCCATGTTTATTGTTTTATTGTTTCTAAACCCTTTTTGTTCTGGAGCAAACAGATTATTTATTTCGAAGTAAGTATATATATTCCGATATATTACCTTTTCGAAAATTTTTGCGATAACTGGGATTAGTGTAACAGGTCTATAATTATTCATATTTTGTTTGTCTTGTTTTTTAAACAGGGGTTTTACTACTCCGATTTTTAATTCCCTTGGAAATTTACCGTACTCCATACATTTATTAATTATATGGCATAGAATTGGAGAAACTATAATTACTACATACTTAATGACCTTAGTGTTTATCTCATCGTATCCTGCGCTATTTGTATTTTTTAATGATTTAATTGTTTGAGATATGTCAAAAGGTGTCACTGGATTCAAAAATATAGATTTACAATTATTATTTATATTAGATGTCAAATTTGAATTATTAATAGAATTATTTGATAAGTCATTTGTAAGGTCAATAAAAAAGTTATTAAATGATTCTGCAATGTCCGTTGGTTCCGTTATCGCTATACCATCTTTAACAATTTTTTCAATGTATTCTTTTGGTGTGTTTATTTGGGATTTTTTTATAATATTCCACGTTTCTTTGCATTTATTTTCTGCCATATTTATTCTATAGGTATTTTGCGATCTTTGTGTTAGATAAATTACATTTTTTAATCATTTTGCATAAGCTTTAAATTTGTGTTTATTTCCTTCATTACGACATCTTCTATATTGCCACAGTAATTCTCGTTTTTTCTTACAGCATAGTCTAATTCCCTTCGATATCCAGTTTTGCTTACGTAATAAAGATATTTTTACTTTTGTTACTGGGAAACATAATTTATAGAGCAAAATGAACATATCATAAAAACTCGTAAATGCATATTTTGGGTCTTCCGATTTATAAACTTCGTCAAAAGACAAAGAGTTCAGATGTTCCGCAAACTTTTCCATGTTTTCTGGGCTGTAGTCACGTTTTTTGATGTACCAGTGTTTCAGGACATAACATTTTTTCACTGGGCACTGTAAGATTTGCGCGGAGTGGTCTGATAAAGCAAATTCTATGACCTCACTTGTGCATCCTCGTATATTGTGGACTATGTTGTCAAGACAAGTGCCGCTCGCGGGTCTTGTCGGTTGTTTGATTTCTATTTTTAAGTTATAGCTCATTGTTAAGTGTTCGAATCGTAAACTGTTCTTTGTTCTTTTAAGTAGGTCATTATTAAAATCTCCGCATAGTATAAGTTTGAAGTTCTTATCATATAGAAAATCGTGAAGCATGTCATTGAGGGAACAAAAAAATATTTCAAAAGTTTTGTTATCGTATAAAGGGACTCTATAGATGCATATAACAATAATTTTATGCTCGGTTATTTCGATACCACTGCACTCAAAGACATTTGGCACGTTATACTTTTTTATTTCTATCATTTCTCTAAAACTTTGAATGTTTTTCAGTAAAATGCATGCTCCACCATTACGTTTGTTCCTATTAAAACAAGACGCTAGTGTGAAGTTTGGGATGTTTAGTAGGTTCCAGTCGCTTTCTAACATGTTATGTTCTGTTGCACAGATTACATCAATATCCTTCCCGTTAGTTTTTAATTCTTCAAGATGAGCCATTAGTTCATCCGATTTTGTGATTAATCCATTTATGTTTTGATGCATCAAATATATATTATTATACACGAAAAAAATCCTTTTTACCAACATTATTGTTGTCAACATTTATGACCTTTCCATTATCAGTTTTATCATTTATGTTATTATTACATCTTTCTATTATCTCATTCACGTTTGCATCTGTAAAATCAGTTTGCGTTGATTGTTCTGACTTTGTGTGACATTTTACATTTGAATTACATTTTGTCATTTTTATTTTGGATCCTACACTTAGAATTTCACTTAATATTGATCGGCACAATTTTAAATTTAACATTTTATGGCTTGCCCTAAATTGGTGATAATTCATATAGATGAATGACATATTTTCGTGTTGGCTACTTATAAACCTCATTTCATAATTTAACTTCCTAGTGCTCAAGTACCTATTGTGTGGAATTTCACAGGTGATGTTCGTTTTTTTTGCCGCATTTATCCAGCATTGAAGTCCAAATTGGAATCTGTATGGATTTGTGTCATTTGTTCCTCCCAGCAGAATGACGTAGTCTCTTTCGGTCATCTTTAGAACTTCTTCTCTTTCTGATTTTAGAACATCTTCCAGTGTTGCACCTGGTTTACTAAAGCAGGTAACTAGGTAGTTTTTCCCAACCAGTTCCTGCAGTAGATCCCGAAGATTTCGTCCTTGTTGGTCCGCCAAAATAAGAATCTTTCCCTTTGCCGGTTTAGTGATGTTATTTGTTTCTATTTTCGCTGATGTCTTTGTACTAAAAATTTTTTTTTCTTGTGTTTCAATTTCATTTTCTTGCTTCTTTGTCAGCTCTTCGAATGATTTTTCCAATACATTACAGACAGACTGTGTGTACACTTGGTTTTTCAGCTCTAGTGTATGTGATGTATCGCTGATTGACAAGTTAGGTAAGCTATTACTCATCGAGTTATTTAGAAGTGTTGAGTTGAGAAACGTATTTCCAGCAGATAAGCCCTGTGTAGATCTAGCTTGTATGTTATTCCTCCTTTGTGTATTGACGAAATTGAAGGAAATATCATTTGACTCATTTGCCTCCATTGTAACAAAATGCTATTTTCAAAACTTCGCGGCTGAGATTCGAGCCTGGGTCTCTGGCGCAAGGGGCGTGGGTGTTACGCATACGTCGCCGTCGAAGTTTATTTTATTTATATCGGTGGAAAGGTGTCAAAAAAATTGTTGAAATCGTTGAATTTCGTTCGAAAATGTGCTGAGGGGAAGGCAAAAGCGGACGTGGAGGGGATACGAACAAAATCGACGCGCCGTCAGAAAAAAAGCCAATACAGCTGAGCCCACATGAAAATTATTATTATTTTGGTACTTTTAATTAACGCTGGCAACCCCTTCCCACCACCCGATCGTTTTTTTTTTTTTTGGGTGCACAGGGAGTACAGAGCAACTGTTTTAAAAAAAAAGTCGCTGAGCCCACATTTTTTTTCCCACCCCACTACCCCCGCACCCACCGCCCGCGGCCTGCCAGCACGAAGATTATCGGAGTATGGTGATGTTTTAACAATAAAGAAGTATGTTCATATAAAGTGTGTTTAATTTTGAGCGTAAGCCCATAGAGAAACTTATTAATAGAGAAACTTATTAATACTATAGACAAGAGACATCAGTCTTCCTTGACGGCCAGCGCCTCTGACGGTCATTGCCGGAACTATGGCAAACTAAAACATACGTATAGCTTTGAAACAGTGGGACTCTAACCTGACCAAAAGAGATTGTTGGCAGGCTCAAGATACATTTATTAATCACAGGGTCGTGAGTCGAATATTGGTGATATAGTTGAAACGCTGGATAGGGACTCGCCGGGAATTTGTAGACTTCAGCTCCTCGGTAGACTCAATCCAACTGGTCCACTTCTCCAGACGTCAACAAGTGATATTGCGGTTAGCGCCAGGAGGATATTACTCCTCGGCGAGGAACCGTTTCAGAGCTCCGTTAGCGCCAGGAGGATATTACTCCTCAGCGTGGAACCCTGGAAAGAGACCAGTGTGAATGATAGGAATACAAAAGCGCTACAGCGCCCAGCTATCAGGCGACGGCTCCCCACACGGAGACTTCCGACGAGGGCCCTAGGGTAATTAGGATCTAAGAGTGCTGCAGTCCAATAGACACTGTATAGAAAAGGGAAATACATAGAGAGTATAAAATACACGAAAATAAGAAAGACTAACTACGAACCAATGCTTACCCATGGATTGGGGATAGTAGGGAAGTTTCATAATAACTACTGCACTTTACAGCAACTAAACATTCAGCCCCATTACAGTACTAAAGGGACTAGCCCATCGCCGCAACTAAAGGCGTGACTTAAAAATTATTGATGCAGAAGATACAACCTCACGTTACAGAGCTCAAACAATGTCTGCCTCAAAAAAAACAATCAGCTGCCAGACGAGATTCCAGATCCGAATTTCCGAATTTATATAGTTGTACTTTTAATCTGGCTAATCCGCCAGTAGCCAATATGGTCAAAGAGGTAGTACGTTACATACCCGTCTTGTTTGGGTAGGATTTTACCTGATAAAATCCGCTAAGATACTAACTAAACTAAACTAACTTACCAAATTAACTACTTAAGATAAAATTCTCTAAAGCTCGCCATCTACAATGTCAGAGAAATATATAACTAACAGTCTAGCTCAACTACATACCAAAATCACACATTCGTACCAACAATCAGACATCAGAATTCATACTAAGTTCATACAAGAGTTCACACTAACATCGTGTAAACACAGCCTTACACACAGGGTGCCATTATTATAGCCAAATGCACACCCAGACTAACTGTCAGAAGTTGAAAAATAAGCAAGATCCCTTGAACTAAAATAAGAACCTTAGTACATTAACGCCCCGATAGCTTAGCTACTATCGTAACGCAGAATAACACCATGAGGGGCAGCTCCCTCAAGTGTTCAAGACTTCCTGCACCGTTAGTGGGTACAGAAAATAATAATAGAGTAGAATATCTATTCTACAACAAAGAGTAAAAAAGTAGAGAATTATAGTTCAAGAGGCCATAAGCTAAAGTAACAGACATTGCAGAGTAACGTTACACAATAAAGAACTTTTACATAGCTGTAGATATAGATGGTTTTTAGAATACAAGGGTCAAAATACTTATTACATACATAAAGGAATCGTTAACTACTATTGAATAAGACAGAACGCTGTCGCAGCCTATCCTCAGACAGAAGGTTATCAATTCAGCCTTATTTAGCGACAGATATTTTATAGGAAACGTCATGTTTACTACCTATCTAGTAAACTTTACAAATTTACATGAAAGTAAGCAGAGTACACGACTAACGCCCGGTTTCTGGTACAAAATCAAGCCATTGATCTACCGTTTTGACAGCTGAAATTGATAAAGGACTGCCAACAACAGATTAAATGTACGAGAAATCGGCCGTTAAACACTAACCTTATTTATTATTTAATAGTCCGAAAAGTTTCCCTACTAAAATCTTCACAATATTAATTTATTTTTCGTACTGAGAATTTGGAGGAAAATATTTATCAACAATTATAATATGACAACAGCCGTCAGACTGCGACCATAAATAATGTAGAAATGAGGTAGGTACCCAGATAAACGATCAAATATACTCCTGTCAGACAAAAATAAACACAACAAAATATACAAGCTACGAAAGAAATCTAGCGTTCTACGGCGCTCTTATGGCCTAACTACTCTGACCAGACATAAAACTCTATCACCAATATTCCCTTAATCCGGGCGCCATTGAAACAGTGAGACTCTAACCTGACCAAAAGAGATTGTTGGCAGGCTCAAGATACATTTATTAATCACAGGGTCGTGAGTCGAATATTGGTGATATAGTTGAAACGCTGGATAGGGACTCGCCGGGAATTTGTAGATTTCAGCTCCTTGGTAAACTCAATCCGACTGGTCCACTTCTCCAGACGTCAACAAGTGATTATGCGGTTAGCGCCAGGAGGATATAACTCCTCGGCGTGGAACCGATTCAGAGCTCCGTTAGCGCCAGGAGGATATTACTCCTCGGCGTGGAACCGATTCAGAGCTCCGTTAGCGCCAGGAGGATATTACTCCTCGGCGAGGAACCGTTTCAGAGCTCCGTTAGCGCCAGGAGGATATTACTCCTCAGCGTGGAACCCTGAAAAGAGACCAGTGTGAATGATAGGAATACAAAAGCGCTACAGCGCCCAGCTATCAGGCGACGGCTCCCCACACGGAGACTTCCGACGAGGGCCCTAGGGTAATTAGGATCTAAGAGTGCTGCAGTCCAATAGACACTGTATAGAAAAGGGAAATACATAGAGAGTATAAAATACACGAAAATAAGAAAGACTAACTACGAACCAATGCTTACCCATGGATTGGGGATAGTAGGGAAGTTTCATAATAACTACTGCACTTTACAGCAACTAAACATTCAGCCCCATTACAGTACTAAAGGGACTAGCCCATCGCCGCAACTAAAGGCGTGACTTAAAAATTATTGATGCAGAAGATACAACCTCACGTTACAGAGCTCAAACAATGTCTGCCTCAAAAAAAACAATCAGCTGCCAGACGAGATTCCAGATCCGAATTTCCGAATTTATATAGTTGTACTTTTAATCTGGCTAATCCGCCAGTAGCCAATATGGTCAAAGAGGTAGTACGTTACAGCTTCATGTACAAACTACTCGTACGTACATATAGCTATAAAACTCCCGGAAATATTTTGGCGATTGATGACTGTAGACTTCAAGTATAACTTTCGGAATATAACTTGACCAGCGTTTGCTGTGTGTCTCGCTCTCTCACAAAGTCTGTCTTTGAGAGAGAGCGAGACACATACAGCAATCAATCGCCAAAATATTTGTATGAATGTCCATTTATTTTAAGTGGACAGCCATGAAAACTTTATTTGGAGATTAATGATAGTAGCTTTAATTTATTGATTAAAATAAAATAACATGTATAAAAATGCAAGTTTAATCAAGAGTGTTTATTTTTTCTTACATATATCTTATTAGCTAATACTTGTATGGAATCATCACAATTATAATCAGATCTGGTGCCGTTCAAAATTTTATTAACATCGCGGCACCAATTAAAGATAAAAAATCGACAACATAAATCAGAAATAAAATCAGCTATCATTGATTTATGATTTTGGCATTTTAAACAATCAAAATTAATTTGGACTGAAATCATTGTTTTACAATATGATTTTAAATCAGGTATTTCACTTTTTTTTTCAATTATGTTTGTAATCAGATCTTGTAAATCAGAAAATAATATAATCATCTCTTCGGAAGGATAAGTAAGGCATTTTTGAAATTTAAAATATTCACGTTGAATCAAATAATCATTAGGGTTTTTTGAATCACACATAGTTTCCTTACATTCTAAACAATTTTTGAAAATTTTATTTTTGGTTTGTCTTAATATGTAACCAGATACATAGCTTAATGTGGCAGTGATTTTAGGATTATTTTTCTTTTCATTAAAATCAACTTCATAGTTTAGATCATCAACATCAATTTCTGTAATAATTTGTTGATTATCAGAATCATTGATTTCGAATAAATTTGACATACAATCAATAATTTCACATGCATCTTCTTCACAATTAGATCCCCTCGATTGGTTACTTAACTTATTTACTAAAAGTGACGCAAATGCGTGTTCGAAGCCAGTAGGGGTTGGGGAATTATTCCTACAACCATGGCTTCTGATTGATCCGAAGAAATTTTCAATAGGGTCCTGATTCAAATGATTGACTTAAAATTATATTCATTAATTATTTAATTTGTTAAAAGCTCCATGTTATTAAGAGTATGTATCCAGTTACGTATTGATGGTACCGTACCTATCCTTCCTTCTTTTGTTACAAATTTCATTGATTACATAATAATTTTTGCATTTTTCCAAATCACAGAGTGCTCTGAAGTAGAAGTGACAGGCCCCAATAATTTCTTTCCACTTTTTTTTCTTGAATTATTTTAACTACCATTCAAAGAATCAAACAAATCATCAAAAAATAGTGTATCGTACAGAGGTATGATTTCTTGCCCATTAATTTCAAAAGTGTCATTACTCCAAGTCTTCTCATTGTTTTGATACTCTTGTGTGTTTAGTTTGTTTAATTAATGATTTTATTGTACTTAGGTTTGTTGACCCTTGATCACAAATTGTAGCCAAGACAATAAATCCACATTTTTGAAGCTCATTTATAACATTTTTTAATTGCAACCCCAAACTCTCAGTTGATGTGGTTCCTTTACAAAAAGAATATGTCACTGCTTATTTATAATTCTTTATCACTCCCCTTATCATGAAAACCATAGCATGGTCTGCAATTATTCTTTTTCGCTCGAATCCGGTGTCAACAAAACCTTTGATGATATATTTTTTTCTGTTATAATCGAATTGAGGTGTGAGAGCTATTTCGTCAAATAATACGGTGCATAGTCTTTCATATTCTTTCATTTTGCCTGCTTTTTTCTTCAAAAGTTTAAATATATTTTGATTGATTCCGGGTTTAATACCGGCTTTTGAAATGAGACGGCTGAGGGTCAATGGCGATGGCAAAATAAATATTTTGCTAAGCCATCTGTATGCCCTGGGGCCTTGTTTATATAAACTCAGTGCCATGATTTTCATCGAGAGTAAATCTACATCCCATTTTTGGCTCGAGAAGTAAAGATCTCGAAATTGCATCACAGTGAAAAGTGCAGCAAGAGTTGTGAATTGCTTTAGGCATTTCTGAAATGTAACATTTTCTGAGAGTTTCAAGGCTCTTTTTAATCTTTCTGAATAACTGTCATTACATTTCTTCAGTTTTCTCACTTTCGTTTTTAATTCACTTAGAGAGCTTGATTCTTGTTTTAAATTAATTCTCTTTCTTTCAGCTTGCTGATTGCCTTTGGGTTCACCTGTAATAAAAAAGAATGATTTTTATTTATTTTCATTATAATAACCAGGAACTTTCAGTAGGTAGTGCTTGACTTATTGGTCAATTGACTTGTTTTCCTGGCTAGTAACTGCTAACCATTTTTATTTTTAGGGTCCCGATCCACCTCACATTGCCCCAAGCATCTTAAGATGCTCGCATAACAGGCTATAACTGGTTATTTTGACCTCGGGGGCAACGACCGGTTAAAAGGAAAAAAATTGAACCCTATTAGGATTACTATGTTGTCCGCCCGTCTGTCTGTCTATCTGTCCGTGTATCAAGACCATTATATCAAAAATGCGTGGATTTATCAAACTGAAATTTATATCAATTGAGGGTTTGCGGTCGCCTGAAGTTGTGAAAAAATCAACCTTCTAGGTCAACGCAATCGAACTATACAACCGTTTATGCTGTAATATTGTTGGATTTTCATAGTAATTGCAATGGACCCAAAACCTATAGGGTACTTCCCGTAGGCCTAGCATCATGAAATTTATGATTATATGCACAATCATGAAAGCGCTCAAAATTATATTAACTGTACAAAATACTTACATGAGGTTGAAGGTTCATTTTCATTTTGTTTATCAATGTTTGTCATATCAGCCAATGGCTTTCTCACGTAAGATATAGCTGTAAAAAAGCAAATGTCTAAATGAATATAAAAATATATACCTATATGTGTATCTAAAATGTGTCTGCGCTCAAAATGATTTAAATTAAGTGAACATAATACTTACATGAGGTTGAAGGTTCATTTTCATTTTGTTTATCAATGTTTGTCATATCTGCCAATGGCTTTTTCACGTAAGATATAGCTGTAAAAAAGATTATTTTTAAATGAATGTAAAAAAATATATTTGTGTAATTAATTACCTACTTGTGCAAAACTAAATTATCAAAATATCTACCTGGTATTTGCAAAGTTGGCACAGCATCAACGGTGAGGGTGTTTACCCAAGTGTGATATTTGGCTTCAAAATGTTTATGACACACTTTGCGGTGTTTGAAAATATAGGCATTTTCCAGACCTATTACTTCTCCACCAACGTTATACAGCCATGATCTGAATTTGATATTTCTCCGGGTCCGGAAATGAATGTAACGGCACCTTGTCCGCACCTGTTTCAGAAATGATATTTTTAAGAGATTAGATACAATTAGGTAGATAGTAAGCAAGTACCTACTCAATGGGAAATCAGAAAATAAGTTAGCTACTTACGAGTTACGTCACAACTAGCAACACAACACCGTTTGTCCGACATTTCGAAGAGAAACCAAACCAAAAAGATTAGCAACATCCGTGCTCCTTGCGATGGTCGAAATTTGAGGCGGGATCGGTTGTCCAGGGAAATTGCTCAGGTCAAAAGATTGGCAGCGTCCGTATTCCTTGCGATGGTCAAAATTTGAAGCGGGATCGCCCTTATCGACACTCTGACCGGGATCGGTTGTCCAAGGAAATTGCTTAGGTCAGTCAGAATATTAAGAAAGAGGGAGAAAATTCGCGCACACACCACACAAACAAACACCGAAAACCAACAAATGTCAAATATGCCGGTCGGCGGGGTACGTTCCAATTCACTAACTTAATTGTAGGGAATAAAATATATGAATATTTGTAGACGCGATATTATAAGCTCTTGTCAATTTCTCATATAATTTATAATAGTTTGCAGTTAGATTTATAAATTTTAAAGCTTTCCTAGTTTTTTTATTAAAAATATTCACATTTGTTCAGTGAACGATTATACCATAGAAGCATACCTTACGCTGTATTTTGACGCAACGAGAAGTGAACCCAAATGGGCGGGGCGTAAATGCTCAACCCAGGGAGGTTTCAGTCCGGTCCTTGACGCATGCGAGTGTAGATGGCTCACCAGGCTCTTTATAACAAGATTATTTTAATTCAAAATGCCTGCATTTGCAGTGAAGTGGTGTAAGAACCATACAGATCGTCGCCTTAGGGACAGTGGGATCACTTTTCACGTGTAAGTACGTGGACAAATTCAGTAAAACCAAAAAAATAATAAATCACATTTTATCTAGGGGGATGGTGTTATGCCAAATGAAGCAGGTAGTTGAATGCACGTAACTGCCACCGCATATGAGAAAAGGCGTGATGCTATATTAGGTTACATTATGTTGACAATTCATTGTTGTTTTACATTATTATTTTTAAACTTAATTAATAGAACATTAATTAAGTTTAAAAATAATAATGTAGCGTCTCGCCTTTTTTCATAGGGGGAGGCAGAGGTGCATCTTTGCTCACGTTTAGCTGTTAATTCAATACTTCATTTTTGCTCGACAGATGGCTAGCCCATCGCCGCAGCTATGGAAATTGAAGGTTTCATCGCGATATTTTCTATCAACTTTTGAAAAAATATAGTAATAAATATTTGAATTTTTATTTGATTAAACAAATTTGAATATAGAGTCGTAGAGAACGATGGGTAAAAGGCGTTCAATTAGAAAGCCGTGAGAGTGATTGGATTCCTAGCAAAAATTCCGTAATATGTTCAATGCATTTTAAAGGTGAAGATTTCTATTACACAAAGAAGAAGGGATTCAGGATGATTAATAAAACCGCTATTCTAATATGTACTGTAAGTATTTGCACAGCACATGAATAGATTTTACTATCGTTTGATGTTTGACTAACTAGTTTATCACAATAGTCGAAAAATAATTAACAACTATATTTATTCGTGAATTGTAAAGAATTCGCCAGTGGCAAAGTATCTCTTGATCGTGTGCCTGCGTCTACATGATTTTGTAAAGCTTGTGGTGTAAAAAATTTGTACGAGGAGACGTGTTATTTTTATTGAATTCCTTGGAATAATGTGAATATGTGAATAAAACACTAACATTTAGAAATAATTTATTTTTTATTTATTTCGACCTTTGTACAATAAATTGGGAAAAATTCACTGACCCCTGATTTCAAATTAGAATTTAGAATATATTTATTGCTAAGCTAAACTGGACTAAACTATTTTATTGGTTTAGCTTATTTAATATTCTTTCCAACCACGTAACATTCAGATATAGGTCCCATAGAAAAAACAGAGTTATCGTCATTTTTATGAAACGGGCCGCAGCGCGCCAGACCCCGTGACATGGCAGCTAGTATGCGCTCCTTGACAGTTCAATGGTTAAATGAGTACACTTTTTTCCTAATTTTTATTCGTTTTAATGGAACCAAAAAAATCTCGTCTAGCCTTTTAGTGAAAGCCCAATGCATGATAGTATTTTAGCTCTCTAACCGTTTCGGAGATACCTAATAATTGAATAGAATTCACGTTTTTTTTTATCTTTGGAAAATAGTGATTTACAATTTATTTGAAAACATAATATTTTCAGCTTAGCGAAGTCGTTCTGTAGAACTATTTTACACAAGTATAATTTTGCTGGTTCATTATTGCATGAAGCCAACCAACGATGACGCGACGATGACAGCGAGTGAAGCACTGCGTATGTGTCACTGTATTTCAGCCTGTCACGGCTGGCCTAGTGTTGCATGAAGACCAATCAGGAGCCATTTACGATTTGTGATAATTTCATTGGTTAAATTTTACTTGTTAGTCAAGTGAAGGTCCGTGCTCTTTTTTGTACCATTTTAGACTGACAATATGTTCGAAGAGCGTCTTCTATGGTATAATCGTTCACTGCATTTATTCCATCTTTATGTAAAAAGTTCATAGCATGAAACGGAACGTGTTACTCTACTGAAAAAATAAAAGTGATACCATTTCACGAAATAATAATTTGACAAGTGACATCTGCAGGGCTTGGTCAGCACTAATTTCATGCTCACAAAGCTAAGGAATCACAGTGTAGAGGAGTGATGAGCCCATGCTTATTAATAGAGAAACTTATTAATACTGTAGACCGTAAGCCTCTGCAGTTCTGGTAGTAGATGCTGACCTGTAGGTTAAGCATGAGGTTGGTATATAATGTAATTTAGATAAGTGACACGGCGGCGCGGCCCGTATTGACATTAATAACTAATAACCTAATATTTATTGAATAATATCAGTTATTGTCTCCATATAAATATGGGACAGTGACTCTCTGGAATTCACATTGACGAACTGGAAAAACTTAAGCTAGGTTTACATTGGTTAAATATTATAACATTTCCAGAAAGTAGAGATAAGTTATTCATTTTATGCTTTTCTATAATAACAGTCTTTTTAAACCGTCTTTAATGAATCATCCAAAGTAAAAACATGATTTCCTTAAAATCCTAAAAATATACCTACTAGATATATTCTTAATTAATGTTTGATTTTTTAGACAGTATAATCAATTATCTAAACTAAAACACGTTTTTACTTACCTTTAGGAACATATTTTTTAGAAAGACTTTAGAAAGACCGCGGTTTCAGATGCTTATGCTGATTTTTTCTATGCATAATTAGTGTATTCTAAGACGATTGCAAAATACGCGAACCGTCGGAAATTATTAGTTTTCGAGTTATATATTTTTTTAAATCGCCATTTCAAGCATTCGGGACACGTGGGGCTGTGGGAGTATTAGGGTGGGGAAAATAAGAAGTTGCTTCAGAAGGAGGGTGATGTCATAAGAAGTGACGTAATTGAAGAAGAGAGGAGATGTCGATCCAGACCTTGCTGAATCGAGGAAGGACCGAATGTGCATTGGGAAGTATTTTTCTGTACTCAAGTTTTTTATTTAGGAATTACCTCGACCTGCCAAGCGAGTGACGAATTAAATAGAAAAATGTTGTGGGAAGATTGTTTTATAGCGGCGGACATTTGGTGAAAAATTTTATGAAATTATTTCATGATGGAGGAGTTGTCAAATTGTTTTTCGGGGGTTCCGCAGGAGTCCTTTGAAGATTTTCTAGAAGACTTCAGAGATGCTGCATCGAGGAAGAGATTTATATCGTCGGAGGAATTAAAATTATTATTTCCTTCGTATTTGAAAGGTGGAGCCTTATATTTCTTTAGGGAAATTAGGGGCAGTGCCCAGACATTTGACGAGGTGGTGAATAAATTTATTGAGGAGTTTGGAGGCACAGACTTTGCAGAGAAGTTCTACAATGCCAAGCAAGAGAAAAGAAGTTTGTTGGACTACTTCCATTATTTAGGGGACCTGGCGAGGAAGGCTAGAGTTACTAAAGATGACATTTTTATAACGCAATTTTTAAGAGGATTGCAAAACCATCTTAGAAATAAATTAATGTTGAGCCATTTTGTAGATAAGAAGACGCTAAGGGCGGTACTGGTAAAGATGGAGAAGTTAAGTCCGGGAAATGATGATAATGTGAATGTGTTTAGGAACCCGGCAACTTTTGGACCGAATTTGGCCCATAGCAATAGGGGGGGGGGGGGAGACAGGCCGAATGTTTCTAGTACTAATAATTATAATTTGCGTCCTAGGCAAGCGGATTTTGCAACACGTCGTCGCTAGAGCCTGATAGCGGTGACCAGGCCGACCTGTGGAACGAGGGCCTCAGACGAGCTCAGCAGCGTAGCACAGAAGCGAAACGACCAATGGGGAAGATCGTCGCAGTCGAGGCGAATCAGCAGTTCAGACCATTAGTTTTATTAAATGCATCTAATGTGAAAGTGGTAGCTCTTTTAGATACAGGCGCTACAGCTTCATGCATCAGCCCAGCCGTTGCAGATCAAGTGGGTGCGAGATGTATGCAAGAAGAGAAGAGACGTGTTAAGGCGGTAAATGGAAGTTTGCTGCAAATTGTAGGGAAATGTTTTATAGATTTTAGTTTGGACAATTTTAGCTTTTCACAGGATTTTTTAGTAGCAACTGATTTGAATTGTAGCATTATTTTAGGGGTGGATTTTTTAATAAAGAACGGTATGAATATTGATTTTGTTCATTCGTGTATGTGTTTTTTCCAGGGAAAAATACCTTTTTGCAATAGTTTCCATACGAAACAAAACACGACGCCGGTGAAACGAAATGTCATGTGCGTAGGGATTCTTTCAAAACAAAAGATAGGGTCGGACTTTCTAGACGGTTCTAGAAGGAAACAAGTGAACTTCGGGGAAACCAGGGTTATCGAGGATCGTGATGTGATAAATTCTATCGACTTTCAGGAGCTAAGAAAGGGCGATTACGTTTATTTCTCGGGGTTATCGGATTCGTGCGAATTTGCGTTTGGGGTAGATGATAAACGGTTTATCGTAAATGAAGATTTATGTGAGAATAATAAGCGGGTATTATTGGCGTTGTTGGATAGGAATGCGGATAGATTTGCGTTTGCAACTGACCAGTTTGGTAGGTCGGAGATAGTGTCGGTCGATATTAAGACTTATGATGAAGAGCCGGTTCATTGTCACCCGTATCGCGATTCGCCGGTGCAACGGGATATTATTGAGGAGCAGGTCGCGGAGATGTTGAAACTAGGTGTTATTAGGGAATCCACTAGTTCTTATGCTGCGCCCGTTGTGTTAATTAAAAAGCCCGATGATTCATGGAGGTTTTGTATAGATTATCGGAAATTACTAAGAAAATTTGTAGGGATAATTATCCTATTCCGCGGATAGAAGACATTGTCGATAGTTTGGCCGGGGCCAAGTATTTTGCGGAGTTAGATCTCAATTCAGGTTATTGGCAGACGGTTATTACGGAAGGTAGGCATAAAACGGCTTTCGTTACGACCACGGGTCTGTATGAATTTAATGTTGTTCCGTTCGGTTTGGCAACGAGTCAAGCGGTTTTCCAACGGATGATGGATAAAGTTTTAGCGGATTTAAGATTTAAAGGGGTTATGGTTTACGTGGAAAATGTAATTGTGTATGGTAGAACGTTCGAGGAGTTTACCGATACGTTGCAGAAAGTTTTTGGGCGGTTTAGAGAAGCGAACTTGACCTTCAAGCCATCCAAATGTAAATTCGGTTTTTGCGAGATTGAGATGCTAGGTTTTCGAATCTCGAATGAAGGAGTAAAATCTAGTGAGGAAAAGCTGAAGGCTATGCAACAGGTTCCAACTCCCACATCTACGTAGGATGTGAAACAATTATTAGGTTTATTTTCTTATTATAGAAAATTTGTATCGAATTTTGCGAGAATATCGTTGCCTCTCACTAAATTATTGAAAAAGGGGGTAAAGTTTCAATGGAATGAAGAATTGCAGAATTCGTTCGAGTATATTAAGAAGGTTATGTGTAGTGCGCCAATACTTTCCTATTATTCGGGGAATAAGTCGGTTACTACGAGAGTTTATTTGGATGCGTCTAACGAGGCGTTGGGTGCAGTATTGATGCAGGGCGTTGAAAAAATGAGTCCGGTTGCCTATGCGTCTAGGAAGTTAACGGATGCGGAGAAAAAATATAGTACGACGGAGAAAGAGTGTCTGGGGTTAGTATGGGCGTTAAGGCACTATAGGCATTATCTTTGGGGATCGTATTTTCAGGTGGTTACAGACCATAGCGCGTTATGTTGGTTACAGTCGAAAAAAGATATGACTGGTAGGTTAGCGCGATGGGCGTTAGCGATACAATAATGGGATTTCGAGATAGTTCATTGCTCGGGGAAAAGCAATGTAGTGGCAGATTTTTTGAGTAGGAATCCGCTAATGGAAGAAGGGAAACGGGAAACAGAAGGACCTCAGTCTTCTTCTCGTTTTTAGTATTAATGTAGAGTCTTTACAGGCGGATCAAGAGAATGATTCATTTTGTAGTAGAAGGTTAACGCGGTTGAGCGAACGTCCGGAAGCGTGGCATAGCGGTTTTTGCTTGAGAAATAATTATATATATAAAAGCGTACGTAGAGATGGAGAAGTTAGGGAGGTATTAGTATTGCCTAGGTCGTGGTTTCAAAATGTAATGAACGAATTACATGATGAGGCGTGGACAGGAGGTCATTTGGGTCTCGCAAAGACGTTGAAGAGGTTTCGGTCGAAATATTTCATGCCGAAAGCCGATAAGGAGATAGAGCGTTATATAGCTTCGTGCGTGCCGTGTCAAGAAAGGAAGTTAGGTAGGTAATACTTTTAAAATTGTAAGACGGACCTGCGGATGAAATAAATTATAAAGCAAAGACAGAGTTGTGTTAATTTTAGGAACGGAGGTATTATGGTTGTCTGATAAGTTTTTCGCTAGTTTTTATTGTCAGAAAGTTTGTCGAATGATAACTATTCGAGAAGCTAAATCTTAGCTAGATTCAGCTGTTTGCCTTCGTATTGTAATTGAGAGTTTTCTAGCGTTAGGTAGGTTAGTGTTAAGCCGCGAATAATTGTATGATGGGATCATAGGGTGTTATAATTTAAGTTTTTTAAGGTGCATAGCCTACACCTTAAGTGCAGTTTGGTTTTGTTATTTAATGTTTAATTGAGTAGGTTAAATGGGAAATTTGGACAGATAAGGATTAGGGCACTTGATGTTATTTAAATTTATGCTTGCGGCATATTCACTGTCTTTTAGATTTCATGCATAGCAAACTAACTTAAAGTTAACATATAATGTTTTTTAGATTTTAGACTTTGAGAAAGGGTTGTCATTTTCGATTTTAGACTTTGTGTTAGGGTTGCCACTTTGAAAAAAAAAACCGTTGGAAATTTTTTTTTTGAAGGGAGGGGCAATGATTGTAAGATAGGTTGTATATTGTATACGGGCCTCTTTAGAGTGTGTGTCACTTTGGCACCGTTACTTATGTTTTAATTTTAAAAAGAAAGAGGATTGGATATGGAAGTCAATGTGACACACTTCACCGTAGGCTTCGGCCAGTGACTGAGCTAAATTATAGTGAGGATTAGAATAATGGCTATCGAGCCAGTTGTGGATCCCTTTTATAAAAAGTTTATATAACTAAAAGAAACCAAATAAAAATACAAGCCCATAAATATAAAGTCTTTAATATATCCCACACAGGGATGCTAAATAGATAGTGCTCAAGACTACGACTACAGCACCAGGAGCGCTACACTACTGAACATCTGCGGCAGGACTTACAATCCTATACGCATAACTACGTGTTCAAGATAACTACTGGAGCTACATACGAAGCTACAGGATAACTACTGAACATCTGCGGCAGGACTTACAACCCTATACGCATAACTACTTGTTCATAAATTTCTACGAGAAGAACAACTACTACTGCTCGTCAACTACAACATAACTACGGGTGTCGGGATACGTCGTTAAACCACGGTCCGCGGCTACGACTAACTACGGCGTGAGGAGTCTTCTAGGCCAGGAGATCTTTCGCACCAGTTAATTTCGATAGGAAGATTTTTCTTTCTTCGACAACTGCCTTCGGGACATTAACAACGCGCGTGCTTCAATAAAGAAGGACCATTAAACCGAACTTTGATGAAGTTATTACACGTCAAGAGAAAACTTATGAAGACATCAAGAAAATCTGCGTGAACTTCAAGAAAGATGGGGAATCAAGGAAAACCCTCAAATACTTGAGTAAACGCATAACGGCTCTAGAGACTCACTGGAAAGATTTTCTAGAGAATGATGCCATCCTGCAAACAATGGAGGATAAAGACATCACTTACTTCGTCGACAACGTCTTCGAAATAACTAAAAGGAGTTACGAAGAAACAATGCAGGCTATGAAACTTCGCAAAACTACACCAGCACCAGTGGTGCAATCTCCAAAAATAACTATAACTGGAGAATCATCCTTGGGGACCTTCGGGCTTCCCAAATCATCACCTTCGCCGCCCCAAGGGAATGATGATAAGTCGACGTCTGAAAAGGACGAACTTCTCCGTCAACTACAATGCAATTTCAACGCATTACATCGAGCTGTAACCAAGATCAAATTGGAAGCGATGACCGAAAAATGGGATTTAGAAGACCACCTCAGCATCCTGAAAAACAAGTGGGAATCGATCGATAAATTCCACTGGAAACTGGACGACTTACTACAAGGTTCCAATAAAAACTACGATAATGAATTTTCCAGATGGGAAGAAACTTACGATAGCTACAGACGAAAGATTCAGCAGAAGATCTGGGAGAGTACGCATTACCAAAAATCGAACTTCCAGAGTTTAACGGAAATTATAATCAATGGATTTCCTTCAAAGATCTTTTCCACGAAACTATTCATTCCAATCCACTGATATCTAAAACACAAAAGATGCAGCATTTGAAGACTAAACTAAAGGGAGAAACTGAGAGAATCGTACAACATCTGAGCGTCAGTGCAGAAAACTACGAGTCTTGCTGGGAGTTGTTAAATAATCGTTACAACAATACGAGACTGCTCTTTACGTCATACGTTAATACTATCCTGAACCAACCATTCATTCACCAACCTAATGCTTACAACCTGAAAAAGCTTTACGACACTACGCTGGAATGTCTGAGTGCTCTGAATAACATCGGGATAGAAACTGCGACGTCGGACCCTCTCATTGTCCACTTGGTTCAACAAAAATTGGATGCTGCGACTTACAGCGAGTACGTGAAAAATTTGGTCTCTCCAAGAGAACTGCCTGACCTGGAAGATTTTATCAAATTCCTGGAGACAAAGTTCATGGCATTTGAAACACTCGATAATCGCCATAATAACCATCCAAAAACATCGTCTTCGCAACAAAATACTCAGAAAAATCATAACGATCGGGGGTCATCAAACTATAAGAAGTATGAAAAGGAGTCGAAAACCTATCACGCGGCATACAAGAATTGTCCAATCTGCAAAACTAATCACGTTCTGATGTTTTGCCCCAAATTTCGTGAAATGAACTGCGACGGCCGGAAACATACAGTTGCGAAATTGCGGCTCTGCAAAAATTGCTTGTTCAGTCACGGAGACAAGCAATGTACGTCAACGAAAACTTGCTTGACTTGTAAGGGTTTCCATCACACGATGTTATGTGACAAGCAAAATGGGTCATCCAGAGGAAGCCAAAGTTCATACAACCAGAAACTATCAACTTCGCAACAAGTATCAACGCATGTCACCAACGCAAATGGAAACTACTTCTAGCAACAGCTCAACTACGAGTTAAAACTGGGGACGGAACTTACGTAACTTTGAGAGCACTTGTGGACCAAGGATCTCAAGTTACTCTCATGACTGAGAATGCAGCTCAGCGATTGCCGCTTCCACGGCAGAAACTAAGCGCTGTGATATCGGGAGTCGGAACTACTATGGGGAATTGCAAGGGAAAACTACTCCTGGATTGCAAATCCATCCATAATAACAACTACGAGTTTCAACTAGAAACACTTATTATGAAAAAATTAATGAGTAACTTTCCCAACTCAACCTTCAACAGACCCACTTGGGATCATCTGGGCAACGTCATGCTAGCGGATCCGGACTTCAATATCTCGGGACCGATCGATATCCTTCTGGGGACGAATGTTTTCTCGGAGATATTAGTCGACGGTGTACTGAAGTCTGATAACCACTCACCAGTCGTTCAACAAACTAAGCTGGGGTGGATCTTGTGTGGGAACGTAAAAACTTACCATTGTCTAGTTACGATTAACGAACTAGAAGATTTTACGAGATTTTGGGAATCAGAAGAAATCTGCAACAACGGCATAACGAACGAGGAAGATCACTGCGAAAAATACTACCGGGAAACTACCAACTCGGGCTCGGCGACGGCAGATACGTCGTAAAGATGCCACTGAAACCTGAAATCAACGAAAAACTGGGAACATCGAGACACCAAGCTATTTCTCAATTTTAGCAACTGGAAAAGAAAATGCTGAGAAACGAAAATTTTGCGACGCAGTACAGACAATTCATCGACGAGTACTCAAACTCAAACTCAAACTCAAAACGTTTATTCTGTAAATAGGCCACAAGGGCACTTTCACATGTCATTTCATTTCATTTTTTACAGAACATTTGGTATTATTATCATATTATCAGAAAAAAAAAAAGTACTTAATTATTGTTTCTGAGAGATGTAAAGAGTCTCATGTCATAATAAAATAATTAAAATATAAATAACAGAGATGTATAGTCTCTTTAGTCAATAATACAATGATAATAGGAGATGTAAATGGTCCCCACAGTCAAGAGTTGTATAATTAAATTAATCTTTGGAGGTGTAAAAGGCCTCCAAGTGTCCAGTAAAAGAAACTCTGGCAGTGAGGATGCTCACAATTAATTAGAACAATTCAGTCCCAAGCATTTTTATCGTCTATGTACTCTTTAATACTGTAGTAAGCTTTAGAAATAAGCCTTTGCTTGATGTATTTCTTGAACTTATTAATTGATAGATCTGTCAAAGTGCTTGGGAGTTTATTGTAAAATCTTACACAATTACCCTTGAACGAGTTTTTTATTTTATGGAGCCGAGTAGTGGGCACTGCAAGTTTGTCCTTGTTTCTAGTATTAAAGTTATGTATATCACAGTTTCTTGGAAAGTTAACAATGTTCTTATGGACATACATAATATTCTCGTAAATATATTGACTATGGACTGTCAATATATTTACTTCTTTAAACTTATTTCTAAGAGAATCTCTATTATTCATTTTATAAATTTTATAAATCGCACGAACAGCCCGCTTCTGCAGCACAAAAATAGTATTTATGTCAGCAGCACTGCCCCAGAGCAGAATACCGTAGGACATAATACTATGAAAATAACTAAAATAAACTAATCTGGCTGTTTTTAAATCTGTCAAGTGACGGATTTTCCTGCATGCAAAAGCTGCAGAGCTCAGTCTGTTCGATAGCTTATCAATATGTGGACCCCATTGGAGTTTGGAATCCAACGTTATACCTAGAAACACTGTGCTGGTTACCAATTCCAATTCCTCATTTTTAATTGTTATACATGTCTGATTATTTTTAACGTTAGTAGTAAGAAACTTAACACATTTAGTCTTTTTCTCATTTAATAGCAAATTATTAACATTAAACCAATTTACCACTCTTGATATGGTATTGTTCACGTGATCATCAGTAGCGTGTTGGTTTCGCTTTGTTTTAAAAATAAGTGAGGTGTCATCAGCAAACAGTACCATATCATGACAGTCCCTTACTCGAAACTAGGTCACATGAAACTGGTGACGCCTTGCTCAGAGAAAAAACTTGAAGCTTTTTTACCTCATCACGGTGTCATCCGAGAAGAATCGACAACTACCAAACTGAGAGTCGTCTTCAACGCGTCTATGAAAACTAACACCAAGTATAGCCTCAACGATTTCATGGAAAAAGGTCCGAATCTACAAAAGGATATTCAAGAAATGTCTCGTCATTTTTAGATATTCACAATACAAGTGACAAGTACAAAGAAAAGAAAATTTGAGTAAAATGGCGCGAGGATTATTTTCTGCCGTGGCTGCGTGAAAATTTTGCCAAAGACGCTAGAGCATGCAGCCAAGTTTTTAAATTACCGAATAAACTGTTTTATTTTATTTTAAATAAACTCAATCTGTGAATGCACACTGTCTACTGACTGGCGCCGCGCGGCGATTAGTTCGAAATTTGAATAGCAACAGCGCGCTGCTCACTAGCTGGAGTCGTGCGGCGGCGATCAGTTCAGAGTCAGAGTCAGAGTCATTTTTTTTATTGAATATAAATAAATAAATTATTTTATTCAACGTCAAAATTATACTTACTTATGACTACAAGTCAATTTTTTTTTATATAAAAAAAGACTACACCGTTTCGGAAGGTGGGCCTCGGGGTTAAGAAAAAAAAAGTATTCCTTAATACTATAATAGGACTTTCTTATCAGCTCATTTTTAACATAGTTTTTGAACCTCTTTTCAGGAAGGATCAATGATTCCTGTGGTATTTTATTGTAGAAGAGAATACAGTGCCCCATGAATGATGTGCCTACTTTACTTAGTCTAAATAATGGTAGTGCTAACCTATTTTTATTTCTAGTGTTAATTGTATGGCTATCACCTACAATTTTAAATAAAACTATGTTTTTTCTTACATGCATGATATTCTCGTATATATATTGACAGGTAACCGTAAGTATATTAATTTCTTTGAATTTTTCTCTTAATGATTCTCTAGCATCTAATTGATATATCGCCCTGATCGCCCTTTTTGTAAGAAAAATATCGTATTTATATCTGCTGCTCTCCCCCAGAGCAATATTCCATAAGACATAATACTGTGAAAATAACTAAAGTAAACCAATCTGGCAGTTTCAACATCAGTAAGATATCTGATTTGTCTGACCGCAAAAACGGCTGATGTAAGTCTTCGTGCGAGATTAGTTATGTGAGGACCCCATTGAAGTTTCGAATCTATAGTGATTCCGAGAAAGATTGTGTCTTCAACGAGGTCCAATCTTTCAGATCCTATTCTAACACTGCTTTCAACCTGTCGTACATTAGGCAAACAAAATTTGATACATTTAGTCTTCTTTGAGTTTAATTATAATAACAGGTTGTTTACATTGAACCAACTTAACACATGAGAGAGTGTACTATTTGCGTCGTCTAGAATTTCTTCTTGTCTTTTCACCTTGAAAATAATAGATGTGTCATCAGCAAATAGAACAATCTGAGTCATTTTTTCCACCATATAAGGCAGGTCATTCATGTACACTAAGAAAAGGAACGGACCTAAGATAGAACCCTGGGGTACACCAATATTCATATGGGTTCCAGTGGACTTGCATCTGTTTATATCTACTTTTAGTAATCTTTCCATTAAATAAGATTCCATTAATTTTAACGCATTATCTTTGATACCATAGTGTTGAAGTTTGAGCAAAAGAGTTTGATGGTCCACACAGTCAAAGGCCTTGGAAAGATCACAGAAAATACCAACCGCATCCTGTGATCCTTCCCACGCACTATAAATGTGTTCTACTAGCGCTACTCCGGCGTCTGTTGTTGATCTGCCTTTAGTGAATCCGAACTGTTTTTTGTGGAGTAGCCCAGATGCATTGAAGTGAACATTTGTATTGTATTTGAAATGGCAAATAATACTGTTATGGAATTTGTATGGACTATAACTTAACTATTTGCTTTGGTAAGACACGCGTTTTTTATGACCCGCTTTACATATTTAAAACCGGTGGAATTACATCAGCTTTTCGAGCAAGGGTGTTAAAAAAACAGTTACCATCTGATGCCGCTCGTTTTCATCGTCTCCTCCGGGATATTCATAGAGTTTATCCCGGCTTGGGAAAACGCGGCATCAAGCCTAGCAATTGCCGCTGTTCGCCTAACTGTCCAAGGCAATGAGTGATACTTGAGTTCGCCCGTCGATGATTGTGTAATATAGTAGTCAAATCATAGTTATATTAAGTGTTGATTTATCAGATTTTTATTATATTATTATGTTGTATTTGATTTTGCACGATTTGCTTTTGCTTTTATTTTGTATTTTTATTGTGGTTTTGGTATGTCTTGTTACAGTTTCTTAGCGATGAATCAGACATTATTGTACATAACGATGATTCCACCTGATGTTAATCATCAGGTGGAATCATCGTTATGTACACATACCTGTCGTAATTTTGACCGTCCTAAGCCGGTAAGTATGAAGGGAAAGGTGGAATGCATTGTTTGAAGAAATACATCAATGTTAATTATTAAGAACGCAATGTTATATAGGTATTTCTATACGCAGGCGGTTTATCTATGCGCAATGGCGCAGGTACCTGTCCCCGTTATTGAATTATTATATTAACCCGTCGCGTCAACCGTAACAGTCATTTTTTGTTTGAATTGCAAAGTACAATGATTAAAAGTGGTGCTTTTTTTTCACGTTGCTATCCATATGGTATGGTATGGATAACTATACCTTGTTTTTCTAGTGCTATATAGTGTAACGAATAAAACTTAGCTCGACATGTACGTCTACACTCAGTGAGTTAAAGGAGCTCAAAGTTCGTAACTTTTTTCGTTTCTCTGTTCTGCATTAGAAAAATAAGGTTTGGTTAATGTCCGCGCGAAAAATATGCAACATTCTCCATACAAACTATGCATGTTGATACTAACGCATCGCCTTACGGCCATCATTTTATGTCATATGCATGTTTTCCCTAGGACCCTTATTAATAGAGATATCGATATGACAAACATCGTTGTGACGCATATCTCGAAATCGGTGAGGTGCACGAGGAAAATGTATATGACCAAAAATTATGTCAAAGAGCAGCACTACACGATTACGAAATAAAAAGAAACAGTAAAAAAAAATTTTTCACGAGTCGCTGAAAGCCGTGGTATTGTAGATAAGGGTCAAACACTTAGAAATTTTTTGACTCGAAAAAAAAATATTTTTTTAATTTTGATATTTCTCTTGCGCATCAAATCAAATCAAATCAAATCAAAAATCATTTATTTCCATAGGATGTTGTTACATCACTTAGATCCGTCATTACATTTTTTTGGGTGAGTTCACTAACACAATGGCGGAATCTGTGGAGAAGAGCTCACCGAAGAAACTCCACAGTCGTCGCATCTTTTGCGTTTCCTTTTTTAAATAAAATATTGTCAAATTACAAAATGAATGCTAATTATATATCGAAACAGCCTGTTACTCAAACAATCTATTCCCATGGACATCTGTCCTCTAAGTAATCAGATATCCTATAGTAACCTTTTTTATACAATTTCTGTTTTATTATTATTTTAAACTTGTCTAAAGGCAAGTTTTTAATATCAGTAGGGACCTTATTGTAATAGCGTATACAATTTCCTTTAAAAGAATTACTAATTTTATGTAGTCTGCTTACATAAGCAACCAACTTGTCTTTATTTCTAGTATTAAAATTGTGTATATCACTGTACTTCTGAAAATTAGTTATATTTCTTTTTACATACACAAGATTGTCATAGATATATTGAGACACAAATGTCAGAATATTGATTTCTTTAAACTTTTCCCTCAGTGACACTCTAGGCCCTAATCTATAAATTGCACGAACAGCCCGTTTCTGCAGAATAAATATACTATTAGCATTCGCAGCGTGACCCCACAATAAAATACCATAGGTCATTAGACTATGAAAGTAACTAAAGTAGACTAGTCTAGCGGTGTCTACGTCGGTAAGAGCTCTAATTTTTTTAACTGCGAACGCTGCCGAACTTAGTCTGTTCGACAATTTATTTATATGAGGATCCCATCGTTTAGGGTGCCTTACGGCCATCATTTTATGTCATATGTATGTTTCCCTAGGACCTTTATTAATAGAGATATCGATATGACAAACATCGTTGTGACGCATATCTCGAAATCGTTGAGGTGCACGAGGAAAATACGACCAAAAATGATGGCAAAGAGCAGCACTACATGATTCCGAGGTAAAAAAAACAGTAAAAAAAAAATAACACGAAATTTTCTCAAGTCGCTGTCCCAAGTCGATCAGAGTGTCGATAAGGGGGTGCCCCCTTATCGACACTCCAAGTCTCTTCTATAGCGCCAGTCTCCAAAGTTCTACGCCAACCGCATACAGAGAGATGTTGACTTGATAATATCGTCGGACAATACCCAATGGATGGCCCTATCTTTCCTCTTGTACAGTAGTGTTACCTATTGCTACAGTCCACTGTCCGTCATCCCCTCTAACCAAGTGTTTCGTCCACCTCTACCTAAGTATTTTGGTATAAATTAATTGAAATCTTGTCTTTTCAGCACCAGCAAAGCCGCCATACATAGTTGAATCAAATATGGAAATAAAAACCCACAAGAGTGATAGAAGATGAACATGGATTATAGTGTAAACATTAATCCCTCTGATAGAAACATTAATTATGGAGAAGGCCCCGACAGAACATCTATCAAGGAATTGTTGATATTAAAGAAATTGTGAAATAATATTGAATGAAACTTTTATTAAACAAATTAAAAATGTTGATATCTAAATGTGGTGTTATTACTGCTCCGCTTTATTTCCTTTAATACCGGGAGTCCTTAATGAATAGAGCCAGCTTTTCACTATGGTATATAATCTAATATAAATTACATCTCAAGATGTAAAATAAATATTGCTGCATATATAGGTGCCGACCTAGAAAGACTGGCAAGCAATATTTATTTCACAACTTGAGATGTTAAGCTGGGCTTACCCGAGGCCAGTGCTGGTCTTGTATAAACCTTGTATTGGCCTCATAAAATCAAGCCAATCCAGTTCGCCGCTTGCGGTCAGCGTGCGGACGTCTGTACGTACGATTTCAATATCGCGTTTACATTTAAGTCAACCATATTATCTTAAAAATGGTTCAGTGCGGCGGAAACACCAAGCTCCTCGCAAACATTAACACCCCCGCCGGAAGCATGGGTGGAAGTAAAAAACCTGATAGATGAAGAGAAGGTGAGATGGGCGATCAGCTCTTTCCTTCCATATAAATCACCAGGACCAGACGGCGTAATACCAGCCCTACTGCAATGGGGAGAAAAGCTCACTGTACCAAGACTTGTAAAAATATTTAAGGCATGTCTAGCACTCGGCTACATGCCCAGGATCTGGAGAGAAGTGAAAGTAGTCTTCCTGCCGAAACCAGGCAAGGACGACTATACTGAACCTAAATACCTAAACGGAACCTAAACGACCCGAATGGTCGAGTCGGCAGTGACCCTGCCTGACGAAGCCAAGGGTCCCGGGTTCGAGTCCCGGTGGGGGCAAATATTTGTTTGAAGAGAACGGATGTTTGTACCCAGTCATGGTTGTTTATCTACCTAAGTATAATATTTATCTATATAAGTATGTGCATCGTTGTCTAGTACCCAAGATACAGGGAATCCTAGTTTGGGGCTAGATCAATGTGTCTAAATAGTGTCCAAGGTATATAAGGTATAAGGTATAAATCCTTCAGACCTATAAGTCTCACATCATTCATTCTGAAAACGTTAGAAAGAGTGTGTGATAAATTTATAAGCGACGGTCCCATGAGAACCAACCCTATACACCCAAACCAACATGCGTACCAAGCGGGAAAATCTACAGAGACCGTCTTACACGCAGTGGTCAGAAAAATAGAAAGCTCAATACTAAGCCAACAGTCGTGCCTGGCGGTATTTATAGACATCGAATGAGCTTTTGATAAAATAAACTTCAGTAGCATCAGAACTGGATTGGAGAAACTAGGCATCAACCTTAACATGATAACCTGGGTAACAAAAATGCTGGAATCAAGAATAATCTCTCTGGAAATCAGCGATAAAATCAAATGCAAAGTGGCCAAGGGCTGTCCACAGGGGGGTGTGCTATCACCACTACTGACCGGTACTAGTAGCTAACGACCTGGTGACACAACTCAACACAAGAGGATTCTACTCAATAGCATACGCCGATGACGTGACAATACTCGTGCTGAACGGCCTTTTTGTAAACACGATATTTGACCGCATGCAACTAGCACTACGGTACATAGAAACATGGTGCAAAAATAACGAACTCTCAGTAAACCCCGCCAAAACTGAGATGGTACTATTTACAAAAAAAAATAAACCACGGCAGTCACAGGCTGCCCAAACTCTTTAATAAAACACTAACACTATTAAAAGACGTGAAATATTTAGGTGTATGGCTTGACCACAAATTAAGTTGGAGCAAGCACATGGAAGCAATACTAAAAAAAGCCATCATATCGTTCTTCCAGTGTAGGAAGATGGTAGGGCACGGATGGGGACCCCAGCCCAAAATATGTCGATGGATGTATATGGCTGTGGTGAGACCCATCACCACATACGGCTCCCTGGTATGGTGGCAACGAACAACACTATGCACAACTGCAACACAACTACAGCAGTTCCAGAGAATGGCATGTGTAGCCATGACAGGCTGCATGAGGTCAACGCCATCAGTGGCACTATAAATCATGCTAGGCATACCACCATTGGACCTATTCGTATAGCAGGAGGCCAAATCGGCGGCCATAGGGCTATACAGTACTGGAGAATGGAAAGTACAAATATCAGATAAAGGACACTGCACAATTCTAGAAAAAACATCCGGGGAAGTGCCGGAAGCCATTATTGGAATTGATCGCATAAAAACAGAATTCCTATTCGGCAGGAAATATGAAATCACAGCCAAGAGCTTGGAAACCCCAACAATACCAAATCACAAAAGCATAACAATATACAGTGATGGCTCAAAGAAAAGCAAGAACACAGGCGGAGGTCTTTTCTCGCCGGAGCTTGACATTAAACTTTCCCTAAGCTTCGGAAAGGAGACGACAGTGTTTCAAGCTGAAACACTGAGTCTCCTACACGGGGCAATGCACTTGATAAATGATGCAGAGGGGAATGACATAACCTTTAAAATGGACTGCGCAGCCCTACTAAGCTCACTAAAAAGACCGTTGACAAAATCAAAACTCATACTAGAATGCCACAAGGCACTCAACAGGCTAGGTGAGAAAAACAAGGTCACAGTCCAGTGGGTAAAAGGTCATCAGGGTGACCAGGGCAACTGGGAGGCAGACAAGCTAGCAAAATTAGGGGCAGAAAGGCCAGCAATCGGCCCTCCGCCATTCTCGCCCTTATCAGCGGAAGCTCTACGGAAAAGGCTCAGAGAAGCCACAGTACAGCAACAAAACCTATTATGGTCTTGCAGAGAAGACTGCAAAAACACAAAACTTTTTATAGACAAGTATAACCATAAATTTACGAATTACTTAATGAGACTGCCACGCAGTAAAATAAAAATACTAACAAGCCTTATTACAGGCCATTGTACACTAAACAAACACTTGTCAATTACAGGTGCAACGGACAGCCCCCTGTGCAGAAGGTGCATGGAAGTGGATGAAACAGTAGAGCATATGCTACTGGCATGTCCATCCACAACAGAAACCAGGATGGCTATCCTAGGAGACACAACAAACACCCACGAGCTCCTAGAACACCCAGGCCTCCTTCTCCAGCTGGTGCAGGAGTTGGGATGGCTGAAGTAGATGTGCAGGCGAAGGGGACAATAGTCAATAGTCAATAGTCAAAGTACTTTATTACTGTAGATATTTACATATACTTAGCAAACGTCATTTTTGCCTCTTCTCTACATTGGACCACTGTGGGAGAAGAAGGGCGTAGAAACTCCTACAGATTGATTTTTAGATCTCTTTTAAAAATAGGTTGTGCTTAACTAATACAAATATGAAAATTTTTATTGTTATCATTAATAAGCAGGAATAAATAATTACAAAACTATTAACAGCAAGGTCTGCGTTGAGCCAGATTAACCCCATGCACATGTACAAAGGCCCTAGAACACCCAGGCCTCCTTCTCCAGCTGGTGCAGGAGTTGGGATGGCTGAAGTAGATGTGCAGGCGAAGGGGACATGCACAAAGGCCCCACTTAAGTGGGCCAGGTGCAGGCACTACAACCCCCTTGTAGAAGATAGATAGAAGATGGTTCAGTGCAGGAAGTGTAAACTGTTTCTGTCGTTGGCAAAGGATGATGTTATTTGGAAACTAATTATAACTTTTAATACTTTTTACTAATTATAAATTATAACTTATATGTTAACTGGAAAATATTGGTGTCAGAGGTCTGGCGTTGAGTTTGCTGAAATGCTACCTGCACGATAGGAAGCAAGCTGTCAAGCTTGACTCACACCTTAGCAAATTTTCTACGGTTAAGTTTGGAGTGCCACAAGGTAGTGTTCTTGGCCCTATCTTCTTTCTAGTTTATATAAATGATTAAGTTGAACTTGAGAGATCTGCCAATGGTCACATCATATCTTTCGCTGATGATACAGTTGCTGTTTTCACAGGAGTAACATGGCAAGAGACCTACAGCAAAGCGGAATATGGCATGGCGATTATAGGTGAATGGTTGGCCAAAAACTTGCTGAGCTTGAATTCTAAAAAAACCAAATACATCAGCTTTGCCAAAACAGCTCATAGCGACCCGCCAAGAGAGTTTACTATTAAATTACATATGTGTGGTGACAGACTTGCAGCCTGTAATTGTCTATGTCTCGAGGATGTTAAATGTTTAAAATATTTAGGTGTGATTATAGATAATAGATTAAACTGGGCACCCCACATAAAAACTACTTCAGGTCGAGTCAGAAAATTGGTGTACATTCTGAAAAAGCTAAGAAATATATTGGACATATACACCCTGTTTTATGTGTACTATGCTCTATGTGAAAGCATTTTAAGATATTGTATTAGTGCGTGGGGGGGCGCCGCAAAATCGTACCTGCTCCGCCTGGAAAGAGCACAGCGTATAGTATTAAAAGTGATGTTTAAGAAACCCATTAGGTATAGTACGGATGTTCTTTATTACGAAAGTAAGTTGCTAAGCATAAAAAAACTGTTCATTCATTCAATAATGTCACGAATTGTCCTAAGCTCGTCATATTATAGCAACAATAAACGTAATTTTAGACTTGATGTACCTATAACCAAA
This sequence comes from Argyresthia goedartella, assembly GCA_949825045.1. NCBI lineage: Eukaryota > Metazoa > Arthropoda > Insecta > Lepidoptera > Argyresthiidae > Argyresthia > Argyresthia goedartella. The sequence continues at coordinate 850,504 of OX463834.1, read as the reverse complement.
ACCATGTTTGCTAGGGGTTTCTTTTGGTATCTACAACCATACCTTTACAACAAGATAAGTAAACTAATTGCACTAGAAATAAATGAACGAGGTAAAATACATAAAAATCAGTTAAAAAATTGGCTAATAACTGCAAAATATGAATCTGTTGAGAATCTTCTTTTGGCAATTACTTAGAGATCAAAGTACGACAAAATTGTATCATTATTTTATTTTTTTATGTTTTATTCTGATGTTTAACATTATCTTATGCATGTTAGATTAGATATTACCTAAATAGGCACGATGTAACCTTACGCTGTGTCCCATGATACGGATTTTTCTAGTATGGGATGCTACCCACAAAGTGTATAAATGTATTGTGCCTACATAAATAAACTTACTTACTTACTTTCTATTTGGTGCAAAGGCCCTTCTGAAGAAAAGTGCGTATACAACCCGAAGCTATTCCACCAGAAAGAAATCTGTGAAGATTGTCAAAAAAAGGAGAACACCCTTAAAGCCAAACCAAGGAAGATAGACCTAGATCCTAACAAGACCACAGCGGATGTTCTATTGGGAAAAGTGAATAAAAAGCTCGAAGTCATTTATAACATTCAGCAAAAACTTGATGACCTCGCGTCTTATGTCGACTTCTGCGCCGAAAAATACCACACTCTCATAATGTATAAAGACGCCTCGGAGAAGTAGATCACAGCATTGGAACAGCGGAGTATCCACCTTGAAAAATGCAACAGAGCTCTGGAAGAGAGATTACTAATGCTTGAACAAAAAGATTAGGAAAAAAAATTGGAAATCGTGGGCCTAGAGGCACAGGAAGGAGAAAACGTGAAAACTATGGTCACAGTGTAAAGAAGTAACAGTGGGCCGACGCTTTTGATGATTGCGTAAATGCCGACACCGCACAAGGCCACAGTACTTACCTAGGGTTGTCACAGACATTACTTTAACTGCCCAAAAAAGGAGGGTGATGTTTTTAGGTTTCATGCATGTAAGCATGTATGTATGTCCGTACGCATGCACTTTTCTTAAAATAAAAATTAATGTCATTTTCGTAATCGGCATCCCGAGGAACCTCGAAGACATATCATTATATTTAAAAAATACCTCCGCCATCTTGGATTTCAAAATTAATGTCATTTTCGTAATCGGCACCCCGAGGAACCTCAGGATGACACCCATATCATTATATTTAAAAAAATACCTCCGCCATCTTGGATTTCAAAATTAATGTCATTTTCGTTATTGGCACCCCGAGGAATCTCGAAAATGACGCCCATATCATTATATTAAAAAATACCTGCACCATCTTGGATTTCAAAATTAATGTCATTTTCGTAATCGGCACCCCGAGGAACCTCGAAAATGACACCCATATCATTATATTTAAAAAAATACCTCCGCCATCTTGGATTCCAAAATTAATGTCATTTTCGTAATCGGCACCCCGAGGAACCTCGAAAATGACACCTATATCATTATAATAAAAAATTACCTCCGCCATCTTGTCATCACACCCCCACCAGAAACCCCTACATCCAATAGTTTTGACGGGCTACAAATTGAATGCACCAACAATGATGCTAAACACCCGCAATCCAAAAGAATGCCAAGCAAACCACCACCAATTGTTCTCTATGGCATAGATGATGTGAATAAATTGTCAGAACTTTTGGAAACTGTGGCAACAACAAATGAATTCAAAGGTGGTAAACAGGAACCAACTTAGAATCAGCACCACGGATATTGCAGTATATAAAAAACTCATAACTCTTGTTAGAGAACATAACCTTATAGGTCATACCTTCAATCAAAAAGATCAGCGATGCTACAGGCTGGTCATCAGAAACCTGCATCACACAACTCCATTAAACTCAATAAAAGATACTATGGAAACCAGTGGAAATATTGTTACTGGAGAAATTATTAACGTAAAGTTTGGGCCAGATAAAAAGCCTACCTCTACGTTCTTTGTAAACTTGCTACCTGGGACGAACAACAAAGCTGCCAAAGACATAAAATACATATACCGCCAAGCAGTTGTTATTGAGGATCCTCGCAAAAAGAAGGCACTTGTGCAATGTCAGAGATGCCAACAATATGGCCATTCAAAAAACTACTGCATGAGACCATACAGATGTGTGAAATGTGCACAACCGCATAAAACATCGGAGTGCCCAAAGCGCGATCGCAACACACCTGCCACTTGCGCGTTATGTCAAGGTGCTCACCCGGCGAATTACAAAGGCTGCGAAGTGTACAAAGAAATAATATCAAGAAGAGAACATAAAACCATTAAAAATACAACAAACGAGAAAAGACCAACCGATCATACTCAGAGGTACTCAAGCCGCCCAATAAAGTAACCACGGAACCAGAAGTAGACAATCAAACAACAAGGCAAACCATATAATACTTACTTATAAAACAGGCAGAAAAATTCGACCTCATCCTTCAACAAATGGGCACTCTTATGATGCTCATCACAAACCTCGTCAACAAGATTTCACCGTGATTCCACTACTAATAGCAACATGGAACATCGATGGTTTATCCCCTAACAAGGAAGAAGTAGAAACATTCCTACACCTTCATCACATTGATATTCTGCTGGTTACAGAGACGCACTTCAAATCAAACAGTAGAATTAACATTCCGAATTATAATATCTACAGCTCGAACCATCCAGATGGGACTGCACACGGTGGGTCTGCGGTTATCATAAGGTCCGCTATAAGACATTTTGAGCTGCCTAAATCTCAAACTCCAGAGATCCAGGAAACCGCGATATGTATAGAGGATAAAAATGGTGACTTTAACATCTCGTCTGTTTACTGTCCCCCTAGACATGCTATATCAGAAGAACGCTTTACAGAGTACTTCCAAACCCTGGTCAACCGATTCATAGCAGGTGGTGACTGGAATGCCAAACACACACACTGGGGCTCTAGGCTCACCACCACTAGAGGAAGAACACTAAAGAAAACTGTGGACCAAAACCATCTCAAAACCTTGTCGTCATGCGAACCAACTCACTGGCCAACTGATCCTCACAAACAACCGGATATCATAGACTTCTTCATAGCCAAGGGTTTGTCTCGTCTCTTCTTTAAAATCGAGACTTGTCTGGATGCGTCGTCAAGCCATGTTCCTGTTATACTGACAGCCAGTGCAACAGTGCTTTATTACCAGAAAAGGGCAGTACTTTACAATAAGCGTACGGACTGGGACTCGTTCCGGGAAATTGTAGAAGAGATATTACCCTCAAACGTGAAACTTAAAACAGCTGAAGATATTGAAGCTGCTACAAAGGACCTAACAACCATAATTCAGTCAGCCTGCTGGAGGAGCACACCGGAATCACCTACCCGTTTGCCGAGAAACAACGAAGTCCCATTCGAAATAAAACAACACCTAATGGAGAAAAGAAGACTTCGTAGAGTTTGGCACACCAGTCGACATCCAGAAGACAAAGCCGCATTTAACAAATCTGTCTGGAAACTAAAAAACCTAATTTCGGAAGCTAACAACGCGACTACTCAAGCGCATCTGGAATCGCTAACTGCTACCAAAAAAACTGACTACTCACTCTGGCGGGCTTGTAAAAAGTTCAACCAACCGCAGAAATCTAAACCTCCCATAAGACTGCAGGGTAATGTTTGGGCCAGGACAGAACAAGAGAAGGCGGATGCTTTTGCCAACCATTTAGCAAAGATCTTCACGCCCAACGAGAAACATCCTGGAACAAATGAAGACGATATTGATGAAATCATGGCACAAGATTTTCAGCTGGATGTACCCTTAAGATTGGTAACTTATCAAGAAATCAACAGAACCATTAGATGGATGGAAGACCAAAAGGCACCGGGTTTTGACTTAATAGACAAGAGAGTGTTACAAGAACTACCACATGTAGCAATTAAATTTCTTAGCACGCTGTTTAACTGCATGCTTAGAGTATCATACTTTCCTGCATTGTGGAAGGTCTCACAAATAATTATGATACATAAAGCGGAAAAACCACCACATGACATCACTTCGTATAGACCCATAAGCCTGCTACCGATACTCTCCAAAGTCTTCGAGAAAATCATTCTTCGCAGACTGGCAGCTGCACTTGCAGAAGGATCTACAATTCCAGACCACCAATTTGGATTTAGAAAAGAACATGCCACTATTGAACAAATCCACAGAGTGTGTGATGTCATCAGAAAATCTCTGGAAAGAAAAGAATACTGTTCATCATCCTTCCTTGACATACAACAAGCATTTGATAGAGTGTGGCACAGAGGACTGTTGTGCAAGATAAAACACCTTTTACCCCACTCATTCTATGCCATACTGGAATCCTACCTATCCAATAGAATATTTCAGATCAGGGAAGGTGAAAGCACATCCTCATTCCATGACATACACGCCGGAGTACCCCAGGGTTCGGTGCTTGGGCCTATTCTTTACACAATATTCACATCAGATCTACCGCAAAGCCCTGGGGTCACAGTGGCAACCTTTGCTGATGACACAGCGATTCTAGCATCAAGCCGGTGTAACCAAGAAGCATCACAAATCCTGCAAAATAGTCTAAACGATGTTCAAAGCTGGCTCACAAAGTGGAGAATCCGTGCCAGTGCATCCAAATCGGTTCAAGTAACATTCACACTGCGCAAAGGGAACTGTCCACCAGTGAAACTGGGTGAAAATCAACTACCACACAAAGAGTCAGTGAAATACCTCGGAATGCACCTGGACCGCAGGCTTACCTGGAATAAACACATCCAAACCAAGAGAGACCAACTTAACCTCAAATATAAAGGGCTGTACTGGCTGCTAGGAAGAAATTCCAAACTCTCAACCGACAATAAACTACTTGTCTATAAATCCGTCATAAAACCTATTTGGACGTACGGTATACAACTATGGGGATCCGCCTGTGACACAAGCATACAAAAAATACAGAGAGCCCAGAATGCTATGCTGAAACAAATCTCCAACGCACCCTGGTTCATCAGAAACGCAGAGGTCCACAACCACCTAAATATGAACACAGTAAAGGAGGAGATAAAGTACTACAGCAAACAGTACAAAACCCGCCTTACCAAACACCCAAACCAACTTGCAGTCCAACTGACAATTCCCTCCTACATGGAGCGCCTGAAGAGACGTAATATATTAGACCTGGACAGCATTTAAGGCACATTAAAAGAGTAATCCCAAAGGGGAATCACCTCTACATAACACCATCACTCAAAAAATCTGCTCATAGTCAAAAACAAAAAAAAAACAAAAAAAAATTTTTCGTAATCGGCACCTCGGATCGTCGATCTCAATCGGAACCTCGAAGATGACACCAATATCGATTTTCAAGAAAAATGAACGTCCGCCATCTTGCATTCCAAGATTGGATATCTTTTTCGTAATCAGCATCCCTAAAAACCTAGATAATGACAACTATATCATATATTTTTTAAATAATGATATGGTTGTCATTATCTAGGTATCATAGTTTTTTTAAATCATGTTCGTCATTTTGAATTTGAAAATGGATGTCATTTCTTTGTTTACACAGGAAAACACAGGCTTTTACATCCGACATTTTGTTTACGTTGGCATGATATGACAAAAACGTTGTAAATTGAGCACTAAAAAAAGATATATTTACCTTTCTAGTGAGCGTGGAAATTGATGAAATCGCAGTTCTTTATTAATGCGAGATGACGACTTGCATTCTCGCACAGCACATGTCGTATGCACCATTCTAATCGTGTATTGTTTTAATGTTTTGAACACATCAAAACATTAAAACAAGACACGCGTTAGCCCTGAAAGTCATGGCCCGAACTACTAACAATGGCGAAGTATGCAGCTCGGGCTCGCCCTGCCCGCCCCTCGCCCCTCACACCCCGCACAATTGCCCTGTCTAGACGGCGGTCGAATGACTGTATTGGTTTATAGACTGTTATATGGTGGTGGAAATTGCCAAAAAATTAAATCTAAAGCCGGAAGATATTGAAGACGCGAAGAGGGTAGGTGCGGAAAAGGTAACAGATAAGCGGCCACCACGTCCTCGGCCGGTAATAATTACAATGCGTACAAAAGAGGCCCGCGACCAGTGGATAAAGCAGCGTAAAAGTCGGCTTACAAACGGCAGTCTTTATGGAAATACCAGCGGACAGCCAATTTACATTAACGAAGGCCTAACTAGTTACATGCGCCAACTCTTCTGGAATGCTAAAACACAATTAAAAGCCCGATACAAGTTCATCTGGAGCCAAGACTCAAAAATTCTGGTAAAAAAGAATGAAACCGAGAAAAAATCCACAAAATCAGCTGCGAAAACGACATAAAAACGCTACTTGAAGGTGTGACGGAATAAAAACGCGTATCTGGGCGAGATAAATAGTCGTTGCTTAAGCTAAGTCCGTGCTCATGCTTCCCTAAGCATTACTTCAGGGTAACTTAGCTAAGTATCAATGTGTTTCTAAAATAGACATAGCACCACAGACTTGAATAGTAGGGACAGGGCACGGAGCGCTTGAAAGTGTCGCTACAAAAACAGTACAAAATCGGGAAAATTGGACTGTTTGCAATCAGTCGCGCTTGGACGGTGACAGCCGATTGACATATCGGCAGCAAAAACAAAGATGGTGACCTGCGACGTAAAAAGGTGTAAATCATACCCAAATCGCAAAACACAAAAACAGGGAGTGTCGTATCACAAGTAAGTATTATATTTTCAATTACTATTGGCTTTAAATTGATTATCTATAAAATATTGTTCTCGAAAAAATCCTGAAACGAAAATCAACCATTCGACTGACGTAACTTTGTAGCGACGCGCGACGCACAGTGAAACTGCCCGCTTCCTATATTTGAAAAACGATCCGATTTGGTTATTTTTCTATTCGTAATAATGTCAATATTACTATTCGTAATGTCATTAGATTACTATTCGTAATGTCATTTGGTTCCCCCCCCCCCTATTTCAGTCAGTTAGAGTTTGTATCTATGAGCTTACATCCTCTTTCATAATTTAACGGCAAAGACAAAAATTAATATGCCTATTTAATTATGTTTCAACTTTTTATTAATTAAACATGAGGTAATTGCGTGAGACCTCGCCCCTTAAGTAAAATTTTAGCTAGATATATTTTATTTCTACTCCTAATCACCGATTAAAAGTCACCGGGTATTTGAGAGTTATCCGTAGATCAACTTTCCTAATATTATGTCTATACACCACAAATCGGAACGTGACCGACCGTGACGCCGTTACAATTTTTCGTACTGTCTTGGTTCCGACGAATTCCGACAGGGGCGCTACTTTTCTTAGCCTCAAAATGGTAAGAAATTTAGTACGGGAAGGCCTATCCTTAGTATTTAAATCGATGCATATCATAGACGTTTGCTTGGCTAAGCATGTTCTTAGGCCAATGCTAAGAAGGTGTCAATAAACTTTTTTCAATTGTATCTGTGAATTTCGTTTTCTTCGGTCAATTAAGGTCAAAAATTGTCTGTGACGGCTGACAGCAGTGACAGATGCTCTATTGTTGACAATTTGACATTTCCGATTCCCTCATTACCAAAGAAAATTAATACCTACTCATTACGTTTCTTTCGTAGTTTCGCTAATGTTCTTTTGGGTTTTTTTAAGTGTGAATTTTACGACGACCTTAGCTTTTCCCCTGTACTTGATATTCATACTTACCCGATTGACTTTGGCTTGCCTTCTGGACTTGAAATTGAAGCAAACGTGATTGACCCTGGCTTTGATACTGGACATGGAAATGGAGCGAAAAAAACCATTCACGGACTTTGAAAAAAGTCTATTGACTAATTTAATAAGTCAATATACAACAGTAATAGACTGTAAAAAGACCGATGCCAAGAGTGCCAAAGAAAAGGCAGCAGCTTGGTCACAACTGACCGATTTATTTAACTCTTCGTCGAGAATATCTCAGAAGGTTTGTACTAACATTGTAATTGTTGTGAATTCCGTGTGAGCCTATACTTGTACAAGCCAGGAATAGGCAAGATAGTTGATAACCTCACCATTTCAATTATAATACAAGAAAATTCTGTCACATCTCGGTCATCAGCTTCAGGTCCTATAAATACATAGATTGGCTCAGACTTTATATCCATGTATCTACATTATATAATTAATATTTCAGGCAAACACTAAATAATAAAAAAAAAACTGGAATAATATGAAGGCTAAGGCGAGGAGGCAAAAACAGTGGAAAATCACAGAAATTATGCTGGCGGTGGTCCATCGATCCCAGATATGGATTCTGAGCACATACAAGTGCTCAGTGTGATAAATAAGCCGCTTCCAGCCATCAAAGTCCAAGACAGCGATTCAGTTCAAGGTAATAATTTTTATTTACAGTCCTGTTATCAAAATTACAGATATACACTCAGCGGCAGAAAATGTGGCCCGAACACTTGTCACTTATCCGTAAACAAACTAAGCATTATTTATGCGATGTTTGAATGAGGGTAGTTGTCAAGTGATGTGTTTAGTTCATTTATGTGGGTGATTTAAGATAAAGTTGCGTTTCATTTCACTTTTCTTTGAAATGAGTGCCAGTACTGTTTAGTGCCTTCAAGAGACAGGTAAGTTAAAAATTCTTTTTTAATTTATTGTACATTGAATCTTTCCATTTAAGGTTTTTTATTGATTTCTGGGTTATTTCTATTCCAGAAAGGATTAGAAGATGCCACTTACAGTTGCTCAGGTTGCTCAGGCGGTGTTGTTAACCGACCAAGGACGAACTCAACGTGAGATGGCTTCAATTCTCAATGTACCGCGTACCACCTTGAGGTTTGCTCTTAAAAGGTACCGGGAGACTGGTCTTTATACACGACGACCTGGGAGCGGCAGAGTAAGGTGCACCTCGGCCCGTGACGACCGTTTCATTATCTTGGCTGTGTTGAGGAACCGGTTCCTCACCGCTGTTGAGATTAGGCGGCGGCTTCAAGCGGCACGAGGTGTCATTGTTAGCGAGCGAACAATAAGAAGAAGGATGGAGGAACGTGATTTGCGTGCCCAGAGACCAGCTCGAGGACCGGAGCTCGAGAGACAGCACAGAACTGCTCGATTAAGATTTGCCCGGGAACACGTGAACTGGACGAACGATCAGTGGAGCAAAGTTCTGTTCACAGACGAATGCAGAGTGGCCTTACGAGCACCAGATGGCCGTGAGAGAGTGTACAGACGACGAGGGGAACGTTTTCTTCCCATCACAACGCGCCAAACTGTCTAGTTATCAAGGTGGATCCGTTATGGTTTGGGGAGGCATATGTTTAGATGCCCGCACGGAGTTGGTCATCGTGGATCGCCGCCTGACAGCAGCCAGGTGCATCGAAGAGATCCTCCAAGACCATGTTGTGCCCTTCGTAGACCTCATTGGTCCAGAGGATTTCTTGTTAATGCACGACAACGCAAGAGCTCACGTCGCTGCCGAGGTCGAACAGTACTTGTTAGCTGTCAGAATTCGAAGACTGCCATGGCCTGCACGTAGCCCAGACATGAACCCAATAGAACATGTCTGGGACATGCTTAAAAGGCGCATCAGAGCACTGCCTAACCCGCCAGAGACCCTTCGTGAGCTAAGGGATGCTGTCGTGGCTGCTTGGGAAGAAATTCCTCAAGTGGAACTCAGAAACATACTGCAGAGCATGCCAGACCGTATGCAAGCTGTAATTACAGCTAGAGGTGGTAACACACGTTATTAAAATTAAGTCACATCTAAGTTTAAATTAATTTTTAATTGAATAAATCTTCCCATACATTTTGTTTTTTTAATTAATTTCAGTTTTTTTAATTATTTAAAAGCATTTTAGTCTAACTTTTAAATGTAAATAAAGTTAAAAACAAATAAACCTAATAATCCAATTAAAATTAATTCAATATTTCACCAACAAAAAATGTTTGAGTAACTTTTGTCTTTGGGCCACTTTTTCTGCCGCTGAGTGTATTATACATATTAAGTCAGCTAATGGTATTTTTTATTATTATATGTTACACAGGACAGTCCGAAGATGATGATGATGGGGTTTATTGGCTCCACTATAAGAGTCGTGGTAGGACCACAGCAGAAGTGCTTCTAGAAGATGAACTGAAATGTGAAACTACGATTATGGTAGAACCAGCAGTGGCAGAACTCCAATCAATGGATACGGGACCTACAGCAGTGCCTGAAACTGTGCCAGTGCCATCTAGCCCAAGACTTTCAATGGTGTCTACTGCGCTTGGCAATAAACAATCATTTAGTGGAAATAGACGCAGGTGCATCACTGAGCCATCTTCAATAGATAAATATAAAATAAAAATAATGGAACAAGATTTAAAACAGCGAGAAGAAAAGTTTAAAGTGGAAATGAACCATATAAAGGTTATGCATGATTTAGAAGTTGCTCATAAAAAAGAAATGAACAGGCTTATGGAGGAGGAACTACAAATAAAAATAAAAATATTAAAACAAAATATTAAAGATGATTAATATAAAACTATGGTTTATTTTATTTTACAGCATGTCTACATAATTATTAGTTAAAATTAAAATAAACAAATAAAAATAAAAATATTAAAACAAAATATTAAAGATGATTAATATAAAACTATGGTTTATTTTATTTTACAGCATGTCTACATAATTATTAGTTAAAATTAAAATAAATTTCTTATTATCTCATTCCTTAAAGCTAGCCCTTCTGCTGCATGTCTTCTTGCTATTTGAAGTTGAGGTTGTGGCAAATCAGCGACAGTTTCAAAACCTAGATGGTCATTGGAACTTTCATTTTTCATTGCAATATTGTGGAGAATACAACATGCTAACATTATGTTACACGTTGTTGTTAATTTGTACGCAAGACCTCTTTGCAGACAAGGGAACCTCCTTTTTAACACTCCAAATGTACGCTCCACCACATTCCTTGTTCTTATTTGCACTTTATTATAGTTTTCTTCAGATGGTGTTGAAGGATTTCGCAAGGGAGTTAGTGTGATGCCTGTGCATGCATATCCGCCATCACCAACCATCAAGAATCCCATCAATGTCTCTATTTGTTAGTCTTGCATGAACTCTTGAATTCCTGAAAATCCTACTATCATGCGAGCTTCCTGGCCACCTTGATACTACATCATATATTTCCATCCCTGGGCCTGCGACAACCTGGAATTTTGAGATTTAACAATTACTTAACATAAGTCACCTGTAAATAGACTAGTAGGTACCACCCACCTGAACATTAATAGAAAACCACCCATGCCGATTTCTGTAGGCTTCTGAATGTATTATTCCACGGGGTCTATTAATTTTGATATTAGTACAGTCAATAGCTCCCACGATTTCCAACAAACCAGGTAAGTTTCTTGTGGCACCCAAATTACAAAAATCATGTTTTGCTATTGCCAAATTTTGCCTCCTTGGAAAGTGAACAAATTTGTTTAATTTTCCAGCTAGGACTCTTGAAATCCTTTCTACTATGTGGCATACTGTGGGCTGAGAGATGTAAGTGAGGTCACTGCAAACTTTCTGAAAATAAAATTATTAATAAGCATTGGGGTCAGAATTATTGCTAGGTACTTGGTATTTTGTATCTATTAATGTATAATAATTGAGATTTTTTAAATCTATATTTATTTTGATTGTATAATCTTAGCCCCGTAATGATAAACTGGGAAAACAAGTGATTACAGGGTTAAACTTAGTACCAATACGAGAATATAAGTTAAGAAGCAGTTTAAAAATACTAGTTTAATCTGCATCTTAACTTATATTCCAAGTTTATTAGTAGGGGTGTATGGATATAAACATTAGTCTAATAACTAGTGGTTGCTTACCTGAAAACTTCCCGTTGCATAAAATCTTAGGGTGATAAGTAGTTGTTGGTCCAGTGCAATTGGCAAACCTCTTTGGTTAAATGTGTGTAGCTCCACAATCTCTGGCAATATAACATTTACTACAGTAGCTTAGACTTGCGCAAAGTGTGTCGTTGTAGGGAGTCATCATATCTCATATCTTTTGATTTGGTGACACATTATATCTGCATCATATCTCGATCTTTCAGATCTATGGCTTCTCGTAACGCTCCTATTCCCCACTTATTTCTTAATATTTTATCTCACAAGGCTCTTATATTTTTTTACTGTGTTCAGGAGTTGAAAGAGTTGAAGTCTTACTACCTATGTAGGTTCTACACCCGATACCTAATTAAGGGGATATATCTTCACATTATAACTCAGGCTTAGGACCTGTAACCGGAAAAAGTTATTTAATTGTTCGATCAAAACTTGTTAAGGTTGGCGTATTTAAAGCTCAGAATGTAAAATTATTTTAATTAACAAATATGTATAATTATTCTGCAATCTTCCGAATTGTCTCTCGCACGAAGAAAAACGCTTTTGTGTTTAAAATTTTAGAGAAGCTAGCATCTGTTGTAGCTGTGGTGGGAGGTCGGCATTGGCTTTTACACTTTTAAATAAAATATGAGGCGGGATAACTTTTGATGGAGTTACGTTTTTTTCAGCGCTGATTTCCACCGTTATGCCAAAAAATACTTTTGAAATCTTCACTGCAATTTCTATGATCTTCCATTCTGTGGTGCTTGTAAGTACACTACGTAATATTGCAATAGCGGTGATTACGGCGTCTTGCGTTTTAATTAGACGCTGCAAGATTTCGTAGGATGAGTTCCACCATGTCGGAGTATTCTACAATCCCATTTAAATTCACCATTGTGGGGGAAATATGGGCCAATGCTTTTTGCACACAAAGATTTAATGCGTGTGCAAAACATGGAATTAGCCTCCAGTTTCCCTGCTTTATGTTGGCTGCGTTGTCGCTAGCGATTTCGGTTGTTTTGTGTGCTATGTTCCACTCGCTCATTATTTCTCGCAAAAACGCATTGAGATTTACGGCTGGTACCGCTACGAGTTTTCAAGAAATCGAGTATTCAAGTGGCTGTGCGAGACCTTCAATCACGCGAAAAATAACCTTCTCACTACGCAAATATATAAACAAACAAATTGCAACAGTTGCAGTTTAATTTCACTTTTTGAACTATGCCTTAATCAACTTACCTAGAGACCACTTTATTGCCCGCTTTGATCCCTTGATCACTTTTGCCTTGGCAGCGAACTGAGACCTCCATAGATGCTTCATACTAACGTATGAAGCATCTATGGAGTTCTCAGTTATTTATTTATTATGAACGTTATATCCCATAGAACTTTTATATTTTTATTTCTTTTCGATCTTATTACAATGCCATTAGATTCAAATCTTTATGCAAACTTTTGGAAACACTGCCTATTATAGTATGTCAAACACTTTCTCGCTCATCTTAATCCTGTAGAACCGAATACGCAACCGATGATAGCCGAAAAAACCACGTGATCTATTCCGCGAATTTCGCTCTGGTGAACAGGTGAACGCACACCTATCTCTACTTATCGGCTCATGCGTGGTGTACAAGTGCGACAGAGCAACGCGCAAGAACAGCGCGGTCGATCCGTTCGGTGCGGTTAGTGTGTGTTCGCCTTTGCTAACGCCACTACTAGACATCTGGCTCAATTTTGGACCAAGGGTTAAGGTGATAAGGATGCTATTCGCCTAATAGTGACATTTTAGACTAAAAGACGTATGGTTGGTTTGGTCAACTGTGTGTTTGCCAACCAAATGTGGATCAAATGTTAAGGTGATAAGGTTGCTGCTCGCTTAATAGTGACATTTTAAAACTGGAAGACGTCTGTTTTGTTGGTTTGCTCTTACTCATGTGTTTTGTGTAGCCTGAGCAGAGAGCGAGATTTGTTTGGGGAGTAAGATATGATTGATATCGCTGGGATGTAACTAGGGCATAATGGACGTCAAGTGATATGTGTATCATATTATATCTTACTCCCGAGTTACCCAAGTCTAAGTAGCTTTCGAAAACCTGTACCTCAATTTAAATTCGTCATCAGAAAAAAAATCGAACGGATTAATTACATCTCTCAGGTAAGGAAGATGATCAACTTCTCCTGAGGAAGGTCATCAACTTCTCTAAAGAATCCCAGTAAATTTTCGAACTCATTACCCATTGTAAATATTTATTGTATCAACGAGAACAATGTAAGCACACAAGTTTTCCAAAGTTTTCGTGACAACCACAGAACACATCAATAAGAAGACAAGACTGCAACAGTTGTCACAGATTATTATTGTGATCTAAGAACGTGCTAAGTATTGAATATGGCGTACCTACTCAGCCTCGGCTAAGAATTAGTCCGAGTTCCGCGACTTAGACAGTGCCAAAGTACTGTCGATGATAGACAAATCGATTCATAAGCAAGTGCTTTCGCTAAGACTCGTTCTTAGAATCGACTATTTATACTGTCTAACTGTCTAACGCTGTGGGTTCACACTATGTGATTTTTCTTGAAGCAAAATTCGATCACACGGCATACATAAATAAGGGCATCGATTACAATAGATACGATAGTATAAAAACATGGAGTCAATATACTTATTAAATGCAAACAAAAGGAGACAGACATAGTTCATTTAATAAACATACGATCGCTACGAAAACATTTTAATGAATTTCAGGTGATACTTAGAAGATGTGAAGGAAGGAAGGAAGATGGGAAGGAATTATGTCTTTGTCTATATAGACAAAGACATAATTATACTTTCAGAAGTGGATATTAAAATAGACAAACTGCCATTATATACCAGGCTACAACTTACACGCCAATACAAGAGAAGATCGAAAAGGAGGAAGAATCTTAATATATGTAAAGGAAAATATAAATTTTGTATCTGACATAATAGAAATATCGGCCTCAGAAACCTTGCACGGGAAAATTAAATTGAGAAATGAAAACCTACACTTACTGGCTATATTCAGGCCTCCAAAAACTAACAAGTTGCGATTCATAAACGAATTACACAGACTTTGAGTAATAATGTATAAATAGTACACAGGGTGACTTTAAAACCCCTAGCTATAATAAAATTTTGGAATCAGAATCATAGAAAACAAAAAAGCAATTTTTTCGTTTTTTTTTTCATATTTGATTTATAGGAAATAGCTCCCATATTCGAATTTAAAGACAACCTACGCGCTCAGGGCGGCGTTGTGTGACTCGCGGTGTCTAGTCCGCCCACCGCACCCCGCACCCGCCCGGCTCACCCCCGCAATGCTTAGTGCGCCGCCGCCGCCCGCCAGTCGCCTGCGCAACCTTATCGCGGTTTGACGTGCGCACGCTACAAATTCCCCTCGCCGCCCCGCCGCCGCGCGGGTACTTTTACCTTTGAGTCCGTGTCCGTCTGATGCGCTCATACAAGATGTACTCTAATCGTGAATATTTGTTGATTACTTAATATTTTACTATGAAAGCAGACGAAAGTAACAAAACATGCATTTTGTACTTTTATCAAGGAGTACACTCTTTTGATATAGCTAGAGGTTTTACAGTCACCCTGTATGTATAGTAATAGTATAAATAGTATATTTATACATTATTACTCAAAGTACACAGATTACTAAAGAGCATACCTACATCGGACGATCTGGTCGGTATAGGAATCATGAACCTAGACTTGCTCGGTTATAAAATGAATAGCACCATCAATCGATACAAAAACCTGTTGTGTGGACTGGGCCTGCAGTGAGCGATTCCCTCAACAGAGATAACGCGTGAGACAATATTGAATGGGCAACTCGAGACTTCGTGCTTCGACCGTGTGTGTGCGCGAGTGAGCCGCCGCCGCCCCGCGCGCAGAGCGCTGACGCACACTTACTCGCCTGCAACCTTTCTGACCATCATATGATAGGCCTTCGACTCGAAATTGTGCCGGAGAAAAATGAGCCGTGTGGTAATGGAGACAAGAGGTAAGTATGTGATTAGCAATAAACGAGTTCGAGAGAAGCTTGATTCAATATACTGGGCTGAAGTGTCAGCGTCCCATTGTTTATATCTATGAAAACCTGTGTGATATTCTTGGCAGAATTTATGAGGAAAGTAAGCTAGAAATTAAAATAAGCCAGAAAAGAATCAGTTCTTTGTTCGTGTAGATGTTCTACGTCACGGAATCACGGAAATCAAAATGGCGGAAACGGACAGCCGAATACTTATTTGTTCTTAGCCGACGAGAGCCGAGAGGCGGGGCTTAGCTTTGATAGCGGGATGCAAGATGGCTGCCTGCTGATCTCAGCTGCTGATATAGAGCAGCGGCCATATTGACATCACATCACAGTAGGGACTAGAGACATTAGTATTTCTTTTAAAGCGTCATAGGTTTGAGCTTTTTAAAATTCAAAATTCAAAAAGAGTTTATTTCCATAAGAAACACATAGGTAACATTTGGAGAATGTCAAATCTTAAACTAACACATATATAAGATACAGGGAAATATAGAACTCAATTTGAATTCCATCACCTCAATGTTTTAGATGCTGGAGGCATAGAGGCGACTAGAAACCTCCAGCTTTTATACGTTATTTTTTACAGAGTTGGAGCAAACACCTTCCCAAGCTTTCTTGTCTTCTATATAATCTGATATTTTGTAGTAACCTTTTTTACATAAGTGATTTTTAACAACATTTTTAAATTTATTTACAGACAATTCTTGTAACTCAGTCGGTATTTTGTTGTAAAAGCGAAAACATTGCCCTTTAAAAGATACATTAACTTTATGGACTTACGGTTTTGACCGACAATACCTTTAACTTTTATCTACACTCGTATCATGAACCCTCTTTACCGCGTCCAAAAACCGCACGTTACGACCAGCATAATGTTATACCTACTACATACTTACTTGGTAAAAACTCATTTCTTATATGAATATTGATACATTATGACCATAATGTATCTGTCGCAGTTGGTTGGTTAAATCAGACACTTAACTAACTCTCTAGAACGTTAATTAAATGCCGACGTTTAATCAAGTCACTGAAATTCCCTCAGATAAGTGAGTGAACGGCATTCCTATCTTAGGCAACAAGACATATACAATATAAATATATTTATCTACACACGTATCATAAACCCTCCTTACTGCATTCAAAAACCGCACGTTACGATGAGCATAATGTTAAACTACTTGACAAAAACTCATTTCTTATTTGAAAAATTACACATTATGACCATAATGTGTAATTTTTCTACATATTATGACATTCAAATTTCGAACGCCGACGGCCGCCTGCGTGCCTACTTTGTTTGTGAAGTTGGTACTACTGAACAAGCTAAACAAGTGCAAAGGAATTATCAATGCCACCATGCCGGTCGAACATGCGCTTTCTGAACACATTAAAGAGAGCTTATGTGTCTAGATAAACTAGTGTATGTAACTGTACTTACATAATTAGGCATTAAAACTCTACTCTCGAGTTTTAATGCCCTCCATTATGTAGCAGTCACATAATAGTAGATTATTAACCAAGGTGATAAAGCAGTGTCTTCTGTCGCGGGTGACGATTTAAATCGCGAGCGTAACGAAGGACTCGAGGTTTACTCCCGAGCGTATTCGCTCGTGATTTTAAGACGAGTCCTGAGTGTAGCGAGGGATTTAAGTTCACCCAAGACTAAGACACCTTTATCACCGAGGAAAATACTCTACTTTTCGTACCATTTGCGAAAAAATTAATACAATAATAATATGAGATAAGCCTTTATTAAAAATAATGACAATTAAAAGTAAAAGTTAACATTCGAAACATTGGTCCAATTATTGATAGAGAGAGTTACATTTTTGTTTGGTACATTTATTGTTGATGAGTTGATTTTTCTGTTCTTGCGTCTGAGGAACTTGCGTTTCATTGTAAGTAGATAGTATACGTCGGAGATAGTGGTGGTGGTGCATCGTGAGTTACGGACAAAGATAAGATGCCGGAAGTTGATGGTTGTGGCTCTGATGGATTAAGTTTTATATTTTTGTTAATTTGACTGCTTAATATGGTTTTATTCGCCATTGAGCTTTCGATATAACCCTCAGCTACTCTATCAGAGCTCCAACCACCGTGTCTTTTTATTGACGTAATATCCGCCCCTGAATCCGCCAAGAAAGTCGCCGAAGTTCTTCTAAAGCAGTGACCGGTGTAGAGTTCAACATCTTTAAGTTATAAATATTTAGAAATTTCCTTTGGCATATTGCTAATTTTATTTTTGCTGATGGCTTGTGGAGTACATTTCCCATTCCGATAGTTTATAAAAATCTATTGTTTTCCATGTTGGTGGGACGTAATGCTTAGTATTTATGAATGATTTTAGTATATATAAGTATAAATTAATTTCTGCGGCTTACGCTGTTAGGAATATCAGACAAAGCACGGATGTGGCTACATCTAGGCTAGTATATTTTAGTTACTTTCATAGTGTGATGTCCTATGGTATCTTGTTGTGGGGGAAAGCAGCGGATAATAATAATAATAATAATAATAATTCTTTATTGCACAGAAAACACAATGGAAAAAATACAACGAACAATATGCAAAGGTGAGCTTATTTCTAAAAAGAAATTTCTTACAGCTAACCTGTGAGGAAAGGAAAAAATATTTATAGAGAGGTAGTCCTAGTGTACAATTAAGATTTAAAAGAAAGAAATAAAGTCAATATACTATCAGATAAATCACAATACATCCTACACATACTATAAAATAAATGAATAGAATAGCGGATATTCAAACTATTTTTATTTTACAGAAAAGAGCTATTCGAGCAATTTATAATTTAAAACGAACAGACTCCTTAAGAGAGCTTTTTAAAGAAATTGACATACTAACAGTAGCTAGTCAATTTATTTTCGAAAATATAATGTATGTACGCAAGAACCTTACAACATTTTCCAAACTTAGCGATAGCTGTAATGTTAACCTAAGAAATAATCACAGACTATGTGCGCCCCGATTTAGACTCGCGAAGGTTAGCAATTCTTTTAAGAGTCAGTGCATTCTCTACTACAATAAGATACCTCTGGAGATTTTGAAATTGCCATTTGAGCAATTTAAAAAGCATGTTAAAGCGACTTTGTCGAAAAAGGGATATTACAATGTTCAAGATTACTTAAATGACAGGACTGTATGGGGTTAATCTGGCTCAACTCAGACCTTGCTGTTAATAATTTAGTAATTATTCCTGCTTATTAATCATAACAATAAAAAAAACATATTTGTATTAGTTAAGTACAACCTATTTTTAAAAGAGATCTAAAAATCAATCTGTGGGAGTTTCTACGCCCTTCTTCTCCCACAGTGGTCCAATGTAGAGAAGAGGCAAAAAATGACGTTTGCTAAGTATATGTAAATATCTACAGTAATAAAGTACTTTGACTTATATTGTCCTTGTACAATGAATGACCGATTTTTCTTTGTCTTAGTTTCCTTTACATTAATCAGCAGCAACTCATTGGAATGATTTTCAACGTCCTCCACCTTTATTGAGTCCAAAAATTAAGGCCACCTATAACAAAGATAAAAAACAGGTAAATATATAGAATAATTACCATTAAGTTTTAATGGCTAATTATGTACAGTTACATACAATAGTTTATCTACACACATATCATAAGCTCTCTTTAATGTGTTCAGGAACCGCATGGTGGCATTAATAATTCCTTTGCACTTGTTTAGCTTGTTCAGTAGTACCAACTTCAGGCACGCAGGCGGGCGTCGGCGTTCGTTGTCTTTTTGGGCATTACTTTAGACGCCAAACTACAATGGGATCCTCATATAAATAAATTGTCGAACAGACTGAGTTCGGCAGCGTTCGCAGTTAAAAAAATTAGTGCTCTTACCGACGTAGACACCGCTAGACTAGTCTACTTTAGTTACTTTCATAGTCTAATGACCTATGGTATTTTATTGTGGGGTCACGCTGCGAATGCTAATAGTATATTTATTCTGCAGAAACGGGCTGTTCGTGCAATTTATAGATTAGGGTCTAGAGTGTCACTGAGGGAAAAGTTTAAAGAAATCAATATTCTGACATTTGTGTCTCAATATATCTATGACAATCTTGTGTATGTAAAAAGAAATATAACTAATTTTCAGAAGTACAGTGATATACACTATTTTAATACTAGAAATAAAGACAAGTTGGTTGCTTATGTAAGCCGACTACATAAAATTAGTAATTCTTTTAAAGGCAATTGTATACGCTATTACAATAAGGTCCCTACTGATATTAAAAACTTACCTTTAGACAAGTTTAAAATAATAATAAAACAGAAATTGTATAAAAAAGGTTACTACAGGATATCTGATTACTTAGAGGACAGATGTCCATGGGAATAGATTGTTTGAGTAACCGGCTGTTTCGATATATAATTAGCATTCATTTTGTAATTTGACAATATTTTATTTAAAAAAGGAAACGCAAAAGATGCGACGACTGTGGAGTTTCTTCGGTGAGCTCTTCTCCACAGATTCCGCCATTGTGTTAGTGAACTCACCCAAAAAAATGTAATGACGGATCTAAGTGATGTAACAACATCCTATGGAAATAAATGATTTTTGATTTTGATTTTGATTTCGAAATTTGAATGTCATAATTTGTAGAAAAATTACACATTATGGTCATAAAGTGTAATTTTTCAGATGAGAAATGAGCTTTTACCAAGTAGTTTAACATTATGCTGATCGTAACGTGCGGTTTTTGTACGCAGTAAAGCGTGTTTATATATGATACGTGTGTAGATAAAGTATTTTTTGTTGTTCTTACATGTTCAACCTAACACGAAGGATAAAGGGGGTTTCACTTCGCTCACCCCCTTTAACCTTCATCTAAGCTACCGCAATGTTTTACCCTGATTTAAGCTGTGCAAATCAGCTGTTGTCGTGACGCCATCTTGTTTTCCAACACGCTGGCTTTCGGTAAGACAGATTGTTAAACATTTCCGACGATGCTTTATTTAAATCAAAATGCTAGTGACTTCGGCATTTAATTAACGGTCCAGAGAGTTAGTTAAGTGTCTGGTTTAACCAACCAACTGCGACATATCTATTTTCGACAAATTATGTCATTCAAATTTCGAACGCCGACGCCCGCCTGCGTGCCGCCCCTAGTTTGTCTGTGAAGTTGGTACTACTGAACAAGCTAAACAAGTGCAGAGCAATTATAAGTGCCACCATGCCGGTCGAACATGCGGTTCCTGAACACATCAAAGAGAGCTTATGATATGTGTGTAGATAAACTAGTGTATGTAACTGTAATCGACAATCCCTGTGGAGGACCATTTGTAAAAAAAATTCCCTTGCAGCCAGCATCTGGCCACGTCTGGCGGTCTAATTTGGCCCCGCCCTCTTTTCTTTGTATTTTTTTGTCGCCCTTTAAAATCCATTTGTTTTATGACTTTTAGGTTCTTCGTTACTCTGTCAGGTCAGTTGCATCTTGCACATCATCCTGCAATACCGTGTTTTGTTAGATTTTTTTTAAGATGAGTTCACACAGGAATTTGGACCCGCTAGATCGAAGTCGCATTATAGTGTTATTTTAACAAGGAAGAAATATAAGCCAGATAGCAGAGGAGCTACACATGACGGTAAGTATTTTTTTGTAGTATTAATACACTTTTCACTTCTCATGCTCGAAAAAGTACTACTTTATGCAGGATCTAGGCGACATAAAGTTGAATTTTATGCTCTTGTGCATAAAAGTAGCTTTTTAAATGTGTCTACACTAAGGCAGTGACCATTTAGCCCATACAGCCAAAAACAATTAATTGTACATGGATAAAACTTGCTAATTTATAATATTTCCATCCCTATTTGCATTTTTGATTTATAATAAGATAACACGAAAAAGAAACTAAATATCAAAACGTGTTTACCACAAAAAAAAACATTATTCCAAAATAATTTAAGAATAGGCTGTATATTTTTTTTCTTTGCCCGAAAATTATGCAGGAAAATTAAAAAAGTAAAGTTGCGGGAAAGAAGCCGTGAACTTTTCGTATTGAATTTTCTCAAATTATTGTTGAATTGGCTAAGTTTTAAAAATGTCAAGTGAAGAAGAAGATTTAGAACTTACTCCTAATACTTTAATGGAAATAAACGCACAAAAAGTGGTGCAAGAAATATTGCCGCCAAAATCTCGGCAAATATATATGAAAACTTATGACAAATTTCTAAGCTGGCGGAAAGAAAAACAAGTGAATACATTCGCTGAAAGTGTTCTTTTAAGTTACTTTGATGAGTTATCGAAAAAACTGCAGCCTTCAACACTGTGGAGTGTATATTCCATGCTGAAAGCAACACTGCAAATGAAACATAATGTCAATGTACAGTCCTACACGAAGCTTACAGCTTTGTTGAAGAGGCTTAGTAGTGGACATAAATGCAAGAAGTCCAAGGTCCTTACTGCGAACAATGTGGAAACCTTTTTAAATACCGCTCCCGATGACAAATATTTGGCCACAAAAGTACGTAAACCTATTATTTACATATTTTTTATTCCTCGTGTTCTCAAAGAGTGTAGTGTACCAACTTACAGTTATATTTTGTTTTAGGTAGCACTAATATTTGGTATAAGCGGAGCATGTCGCGGCATTGAACTTGCTAATATTACCATGGATAACGTCAAGACGGACACCCTTTTACAAGCAATTAACTTACCCGACACGAAGACCAAACGAGAGCGGTCATTTGTTGTCAAAGGAGAGTACCTTGATATAGTTAAAAAATACCAAGCTCTTCGGCCTTCAAATGTGCCGACAAATAAACTCTTCCTCAATTATCAAAATAGGAAGTGCACTAAGCAAGTAATAGGACGCAATAAATTTGCAGGATTTCCGAAACAAATTGCAACTTTTCTTGAATTGGAAAATCCCGAGAATTACACGGGCCATTGCTTCCGCCGGACCTCGGCCACCCTCCTAGCAGATTCGGGAGCTAACTTGACAATGCTAAAAAGGCATGGTGGGTGGAAGTCGGATCAGGTGGCTGAGGGATATATAGAACCATCAATAGAAAACAAAAGCAGGATTACCGACCGTGTAACACAAGACATTCATCTAATTCCAAATGAGCCAACCCCTTCTACATCCCGAGATTCCTTGTTGCCGTCTGAGCCATCCACAGATCAGAAAAAAGAACCATATCCAGAACAATCAACTCTTAATATACCATCTACTGTCATGTCATCTTCTCAAATTCAAAAGAATATCGTCAATATGCCGGGAAAACCCATTTCATTCACCATTCAAAATTGTAGTAATTTTACTTTGAATTTTAATTAAAGAAATGTTAATACGTTATGTTACTGTTTTATTTTCTCGCAATCGAAGTGAAAAGCAGAGTTTATAACTCGTCCACAAAACCATTTTTATCCGAGACTTTTAGCAGCCCGAGCCGAAGGCGAGGGCTGATAGTAATGTCGAGTGCACTTGTTGTAAAATCTACTATTGTTTTACGCCCCTTGCCTTGCCTTGCCCCTTGAAAGTAATAAAAAATGCCCTGTAGTTATTCTGCTATCGGCAACCCTGAATATTTACGATTATCAGTGGGACTATTTTGAATTATTTTACTTCATTATTAATGTTTACCTTGGCTAGTCACGAATGATGGAGTATTGAATAACTGGCTAAAAGATGGCACAACTATGCCTCTGCCACCCCTTCTATTTTTTTTAATGGATTTCTACAAATACTTATGATTAATTAAAAAGACTATTGGAGACTTTTTGCCCTTCGGGCCAGAGTGTCGATAAGGGGGCGGAAGCCCCCACTTGTAAAATATTCAAAAATTATCACTTTTTGTGGATATGCATCCATATTGGTCTACAAAGTTGTTTTTCCATACAGCACATATGTCATTTTGAGCTATAAATTGGCCCCTCTTAAATTCTTGTCTCATTGTTGCATCTTCAATGACCAAAACAATTCTCTCCGTTAATAACAGATGTTCCATTTCCAAACGGTTCTTAGTCATTTAACAAAATGTTTTTGCTTTCTTTTTTGTAGTAACTGATCCTCAATTTCGTTTTTATGCAGAGAAACACCGTTAAGAGATGGGTTCGACGTTACGGCAGCGAAGGACACCTAGATCATCGACCACGTCACCGTCAACCAGTGGTTTTCACACCACAAAGATTGGAGCAAATGGTTGCTGTCTATGTGCAGCAGCCATTCACACCGACTCGAGTGTTTGCAGAACAGTACGAATGCTCTTTGCAAACAGTCAGGAAAGCATTGCGTCGGGCTGGCTACATGCACAGAAAGCCGGCCAGAAAAATTATTTTGGGCGAGGCCCACAAGTTGGCTAGAGTTCGTTTCGCACGGGACTACAGGGACTTCGATTTTTCACACGCCATATTTTCCGATGAAAAGACTTTTAAATCGACGGAAACAGGTCGAAGGCACTTATGGCGTGTGAACAATACGCGATACGAGCCAAAAAACGTGACTCCCAACAATCAATCCGGCAGGATAGTGGTGAACATGTGGGGCTGGATGAGCTCGAGCGGTCCGGGTGAGCTGTCCTTTTTGCCGGAAAGGGCAAACGGTCAGAACTATTTGAAGCTGTTGCAAGATACAATGTTGCCCACAGTGAGAATTGTGTATCCGGAACAAGAGGTCCCGGAAATCGTATTTATCCAGGACAATTGTCCTATACACAAATGTCACTTGGTGCAACATTGGATCGACCAACAGCCAAATTTGCGGGCCGTGCCATGGCCTGCCCGGTCCCCAGACTTAAACCCGATAGAAAATCTATGGGGCATCATGGTGCAAAGATGGGACCATGCAAATGAGCGCAACAAAGAAAATCTGGTCGCACAAGTTAACCGCGTGTGGGACTCGTTTCGTGGCTCGGATCTGTGCGAAGCCCTTGTAGACTCGATGCGGAATAGGTGTGATGCTGTCATAGCTGCAGGTGGAGCCCTAACAAAATATTGAATTTATACATATTAATATATATTTTATATTTTTTACATTATATAAATAAAATATTTTTAGTACTAGTAAAGATACTACTAATAATTCCCTAATTAATTTTGATATTATGATAGCTTTAGACGAGCCGTTTTGTTCGAGTTTCTATGGCTGAAACTATTTAATTTAATATTTGTAGTACTAATCAAGTAGAATTTAAAAAATACATATTAATAATTCCCTAAATAACAAATATATTATGTTAGCTACACTTAATACTTAGATATTGTCATTAAAAATTAAATAATGATCATTCTGTAAATACCTATTAGTTTTTTGTGGTGTGTGTAAAATTGTAATAAAATGTGCCTTTTGTAAAAAAAGTTTTTTGATCAAAGATTCTGAAGTGTAAAGGAAAAAATCCGATATTATGATGTAGTATGAGGCGGACGAGTGCTAACGCACGATAACTGAACAAGTGGAGTTGGTACCAAATCTTAATAATAAAATTTGCTAAAAGTCTTGAATATTGATTGATACAGATTACTAAATTTGATAATACACTATTACTATATTATATATATATATACTATATTATACATATATATACTATTACTATAACGGGTTATACCACAGTTGCAGTACTGCATCACATAGATTACTTAAGGTTGAAGGTCACGGTCGGGGCGGGAATTTAAAATGTTGGCTATTTTTTCAACTTTGTGAATAAACCGTGATACTGTTTATCCATTTGACTCAAGCCGCGAAAGAAAAGCATTCAATTGAATATATATATATATATATATATATATATATATATATATATATATATATATATATATATATATACATAGTCAGGTCATAAGTTCTGTCACAAGTGCGATATGAAATAATTTAGATATGTTTATTATTTATGTAAACATTTATATAGCAAAATGAACTTAATAAAACATAGATTCTTATGGTAATAAAGTTTATTAAAAATGACCCCCGCGATTTTGAATACAGGCCTTTATTCTGCGCGGCCAGTCGTCTATCGCAGCACGAACGAGGTCCATGTCAATATCGGCGGCTGCCTTAATCAAGGATGCCTTGAGTGACTCCAAATCAGGATGAGGCTTTGAGCAGGCCTTTTCCTCCAAGTGTTGCCATATCTTGTAATCTAACGGACTCAAATCTGGACTGGAGGAGGGCCAGTCTAAGTGCCGGATGAAGTCGATTTCACGCGCCGCCAGCCAGTCTTGTGTGCTTTTCGCTCTATGAGCTGGCGCAGAATCTTGTTGGAATACCCAGTGCCTGTTATTAAATATGGTATGAGAAACAGGTTCCACAAGGTTCTTGAGGACTGTATTTTGATACACAACTGCATTCGTTTTTACGCCTTTCTCACAAAAATGAACCTCAGTTAAGCCCCAATAAGAGACTCCCAACCAAACCATGAGCGAGGATGGAAAATGACCTCGTTGGACACGCGGAATACAGTTGCTTGCTTCTTCACTGCTGTGTGCGTACACCTTATCATTTTGTTTGTTGTAGCTCTCTTCCACGGTGAAAATTTTTTCATCCGAAAAAAGAATTTCCCGATGCTTTTTTCCCGCGTACCGCTTCAACAAAGCGCGGCATCTCTTCAGTCTCAGGTCCATTAAACGAGCGTCCAAACGATGTCCTGTTTTTCTTCGATATGCCCTAAGCCCTAAGTCTTCATTTAACACCCTTTTCACCGTGGTCCTGCTTAACCCCATCTGAAGGGACAACAGTTTCTGCTTACGTATGGGATTTCTTTGAATTCGCGCCTTCACAGCTTTTATCACTGCTGGAGTCCTAACAGAGCGAGGGCGACCACTTCTTGACCTGTCATCTACACTAGAGTCTTCATTGTATCGTTTTATGGTAGGATAAACGAATCTTTTGGTTATATTCAAATTTTTCAGTAAGTTGAAAATCTGAATTGGCGCGTAACCGCAACGATGCAACGCAATAACTGCGACACGGTCTTCTTTAAGTGTCCACTCCATATTTAAAAATGAGGAAAATTCTAAAAAGTACACATTTTTATTTTCATGAAAAATTCGAAATTCTAATTCAATAAACTTTTTTGTGGCCAGCGTTCTAAATTCAAAAGTTTTTATTGTGTGACAGAACTTATGACCTGACTGTGTATATATATATTCAATTGAATGCTTATTATATATATATATACTTGTGTAAATTCATTTTCGAATTTCGACAAGTGTGTAAAAATGATTGCTTTATTTTAGGATATTGATACGTGAAACAGTGTTCACATTCGCGCATTGAGTCAAATTGATAAAAAGTCACAAGGTTTAATTACAAAGTTGAAAAAACAGCCAAAAAGGCGAATTAAGACATAATTTAATAAATTGTTATTTTAATTAATTAGATAAAATTAACTTAAATTAAATTTAATTACTATTCCCAAGGAAGCCTAGGCCTCTTGGGAATGTCTACAGGCGGACTTCTGAAAGCCTGTGCCACCGGCGCCGGAGCCCCAGGTGTCGGTTGTGTTGTTGTGTCACTGTCTTCAGATCTGTGAACAAATAGTTTGCTTTTGCTTCAAATTATAAGACCTAAGCACTATTGCATTATTGATGAAACTTTAATTCGCCTTGGCCAGCAGCACATGCGCCACCGCCAAGATCTCCTTCGCGCGTCCAGGAGCGGAGTCCTATATATTAAGAAATAAAATTAGATGATGCTTTTTATACTGTAGAAACTAATTTAGGAAGCTTCCTGTGTCTGGAATTTCTCTCGTTCACAAATTTAAACACTTCTAATAAATCCAAAAATCTGGACAGTTATACATATTTGTCTTCTGCCGGGTAAAGCTAATTATAATTAAAAACTACAACATTACGAAATCGGTCACGGTCTATAGTCACGGAAACAAAGCATTTTGAGAGCTTTGGCAAAAATATACAACAACATCACATAAATATAACTTTAAATAATATTTTATTTACTTCTAAACGGGAAAGGCTAGCTTAATGACGCCGTCTTCAATGTTGAATTAAATACTTTTTAATTTATGAAGCTTGGTTCTATGTCATAGGAGATATAAAGGTGTTTGTCGGCATTTTGTGGGTGGAACTTGTTCATTGCTCGTCAGTGTATAAAGCGGAATTCCGAATAACTTTGACAACTCCATACAAATTATATAGTATTTTGAAACGTCACATATATCCTTAGATATGAGTTTTTTAAGCCAAGTGTGCGACACATGGAAGTGTGCGGAGCTCTAGTAGTAGGGTAACCTACTATTTTAAGCCAAGTGTGCGACACATGGAAGTGTGCGGAGCTCTAGTAGTAGGGTAACCTACTATTTTAAGCCAAGTGTGCGACACATGGAAGTGTGCGGAGCTCTAGTAGTAGGGTAACCTTCTATTTTAAGCCAAGTGTGCGACACATGGAAGTGTGCGGAGCTCTAGTAGTAGGGTAACCTACTATTTTAAGCCAAGTGTGCGACACATGGAAGTGTGCGGAGCTCTAGTAGTAGGGTAACCTACTATTTTAAGCCAAGTGTGCGACACATGGAAGTGTGCGGAGCTCTAGTAGTAGGGTAACCTACTATTTTAAGCCAAGTGTGCGACACATGGAAGTGTGCGGAGCTCTAGTAGTAGGGTAACCTACTATTTTAAGCCAAGTGTGCGACACATGGAAGTGTGCGGAGCTCTAGTAGTAGGGTAACCTACTATTTTAAGCCAAGTGTGCGACACATGGAAGTGTGCGGAGCTCTAGTAGTAGGGTAACCTACTATTTTAAGCCAAGTGTGCGACACATGGAAGTGTGCGGAGCTCTAGTAGTAGGGTAACCTACTATTTTAAGCCAAGTGTGCGACACATGGAAGTGTGCGGAGCTCTAGTAGTAGGGTAACCTACTATTTTAAGCCAAGTGTGCGACACATGGAAGTGTGCGGAGGTCTAGTAGTAGGGTAACCTACTATTTTAAGCCAAGTGTGCGACACATGGAAGTGTGCGGAGCTCTAGTAGTAGGGTAACCTACTATTTTAAGCCAAGTGTGCGACACATGGAAGTGTGCGGAGCTCTAGTAGTAGGGTAACCTACTATTTTAAGCCAAGTGTGCGACACATGGAAGTGTGCGGAGCTCTAGTAGTAGGGTAACCTACTATTTTAAGCCAAGTGTGCGACACATGGAAGTGTGCGGAGCTCTAGTAGTAGGGTAACCTACTATTTTAAGCCAAGTGTGCGACACATGGAAGTGTGCGGAGCTCTAGTAGTAGGGTAACCTACTATTTTAAGCCAAGTGTGCGACACATGGAAGTGTGCGGAGCTCTAGTAGTAGGGTAACCTTCTATTTTAAGCCAAGTGTGCGACACATGGAAGTGTGCGGAGCTCTAGTAGTAGGGTAACCTACTATTTTAAGCCAAGTGTGCGACACATGGAAGTGTGCGGAGCTCTAGTAGTAGGGTAACCTACTATTTTAAGCCAAGTGTGCGACACATGGAAGTGTGCGGAGCTCTAGTAGTAGGGTAACCTACTATTTTAAGCCAAGTGTGCGACACATGGAAGTGTGCGGAGCTCTAGTAGTAGGGTAACCTACTATTTTAAGCCAAGTGTGCGACACATGGAAGTGTGCGGAGCTCTAGTAGTAGGGTAACCTACTATTTTAAGCCAAGTGTGCGACACATGGAAGTGTGCGGAGCTCTAGTAGTAGGGTAACCTACTATTTTAAGCCAAGTGTGCGACACATGGAAGTGTGCGGAGCTCTAGTAGTAGGGTAACCTACTATTTTAAGCCAAGTGTGCGACACATGGAAGTGTGCGGAGCTCTAGTAGTAGGGTAACCTACTATTTTAAGCCAAGTGTGCGACACATGGAAGTGTGCGGAGGTCTAGTAGTAGGGTAACCTACTATTTTAAGCCAAGTGTGCGACACATGGAAGTGTGCGGAGCTCTAGTAGTAGGGTAACCTACTATTTTAAGCCAAGTGTGCGACACATGGAAGTGTGCGGAGCTCTAGTAGTAGGGTAACCTACTATTTTAAGCCAAGTGTGCGACACATGGAAGTGTGCGGAGCTCTAGTAGTAGGGTAACCTACTATTTTAAGCCAAGTGTGCGACACATGGAAGTGTGCGGAGCTCTAGTAGTAGGGTAACCTACTATTTTAAGCCAAGTGTGCGGAGCTCTAGTAGTAGGGTAACCTACTATTTTAAGCCAAGTGTGCGACACATGGAAGTGTGCGGAGCTCTAGTAGTAGGGTAACCTACTATATTACTGCTTCCCCATAAAACACCGTTCTAAAATGAGTCACGACTTTTTCTTGCGGGGTGGCAGAAGCTCAGTTGGTTATTGGCTCAAACGTTATTAGGTGAGCCAATGATTCTTTTGATTTTATTAAACTAAAAAGGTCTCGCTTGTAAATGTTTCTTTTAATACTGAAGTGTGAAAGTAAAAAACATGGAATTATAAGTGGATACACTTGAATAAAGTCTTTCGGATATTTAGTTGAATTTGGGCCATAGTTCAGTCGCATTTTGTGAATTATTAAAAATGGTGGTCGGCGTGGTCGGTGTGGGCGGCCTCACACATTTCGTATTAAATAAAACCTGTATTTGTGGGCAAAGTTTGCCGCAGGGGGTGCAGCTGGCCGCCCATCTGACAATAAACTTAGTACTAAGTGACTCTGAAGCATTATCATTTTTCGGTGAATTGAACAATTGGTGTATATGTGGGTATTGCCGGTACGATCATTATACAGAGGATGAGTGTCCCTGTTCAAATGCCGATTAACTGTTGGGTAAGTCTAAATAATAATATGTGTTTTAACTTTCAACAGACGACCCGAATGGCCGAGTCGGCAGTAACCCTGCCTTCGAAGTCAAGGGTCCCGGGTTCGAGTCCCGGTGGGGGCAAATATTTGTATGATGAGAACGGATGTTTGCTAGTCATGGTTGTTTATCTATCTAAGTATAGTATTTATCTATATAATTATGTGTATCGTTGTCTAGTACCCAAGATACAGGGAATCCTAGTTTGGGGCTAGATCAATGTGTGTAAATAGTGTTCAAGATATTATTTAAGATATTATTTTGTCTTGAATATATCGAAAGCTTTTAAAAATAAACATCAGCGTGTTTGCCAAATCAAAAGCCAGATAATGAATACTTAAATTTAGGCGTCCCAGCTGATTTGTGTAGAGAAGTGAAAATAAAGTTGCTCTGATTAAAGTTTCATAGTAACATTTGCTCGTTTAATGGTATCCCTAACAACCCTCTAAAATATGACTACACCTTTCTGTAACACTCTATTAAAGAGAAATAAATACTCCTATTTAAGAATTAAAACTTTTTAATAAAATTAATAAAAAATCTAACCTAACTTAACCTAACCTTAATTAACACTCTTAACTAAATTAAATAAAAAAATTGATTGTGTGCCGTGCAGAGCACACACCGCAGCGGCACCTCCGTGACCCGCCTCTGCTGGAAGGTGCTGGCGACGGCGGTGCTGGCGACGGCGGTGGAGCGGGCGGCGGCGACCCTGCCCGCCGCCTTGACATCGGCGACGGCGATGGTGCCAGCGGCAGCGACACCCGCGACCGCTCAGACGACGGAGGCGTTGATGAAGACGCCTCCGAAGACGCCTCCGAAGACGCCTCCGAAGACACCTCCGAAGACGCCTCCGAAGACGCCTCCGAAGACGCCTCCGAAGACGCCAACGAAGACGCCTCCGGCGACTCCCACAGTGTATAGGAAGTCGGCGATGGCGGCACCGAAGGCGGCGAGGGTGAAGGTGGTGCCTCCGTAGCCCAACTTTTCCAGCAGCATAACTTTTTCCTGAAAAAGTAATCATAACATAAGATCAGTGATTTGCTTCTAAATTAGGTAGTGTTAGCCCACCATCAAAAAGACGACTAAAATAATAGTTCTTAATGGACCAATGTGCCACTTCTTCATAGAAAAGTATAAAATAATATAACACAAAGTATTATAATACAAGCGAAGATAGAAAAGAAAATAACTATTTCATAGATCATGTTCATGATCATTTTTCATAGCACAAAATAACGACACACATAAATATTGTAGTAGTAACTTACCAGGACATTTTTTTTATATCAACGGCTCTCTCTGGCGTAGGCTCTCTGACAAATGAAACCAATGTTTTACACAAGGGTATCCCCAGTCCCCATTGAAATTTGACAACACAAAGCAAGCTTTATTTATAAGTTTTTGTGTTTATGATTCATCTGTGTTCGGGCAATCAAGCACTTGTGTCGCTATCGCCATCTACAGAGTGTAAAAAGTCTATGGGCTCTGTTGGTTTTTGCACTAGTCCATAATTATCAAATTTCGCCAGAAAAAATGTGCCCGTTTTCACATCGACGAATAAGGAAACGCCTCTCTACGCGTAGTAGTAACTCCTAATTTAGGGCAATGATTAGCATAAAGTTCTGTTTCATCAAACGATTTTAGAGTAGCCTAGTTTTTGACCAGTTTTCCATGGTTTTGTTCGTCAATCTATCACATGCGACTGTCACATGTGTCAGTTTAGGGGCGCCTAAGCACTACGCCCCCTAAATCGGTGTTATTAGGGATGCCTAACATCGTCGTTAGTCGTGTCTTGGGTTAGTGAAAAGTGATTTTGCTTTAGGCAACGTCTAAATATTTAGCATCTGATTTAGGCGTGCCCTATGGTTAGTGAAAACGGGTGATGGTCTTAATTTAGTCAGTCGACTAGATATCCATAAGATTGAATATGTAGTTAGCAAGTTCTTTGATCAATAGCCTAACATATGAAACGTTCTATTTTCTGGGTGAGACATTTTTTTCCATCCTGTATTATATTTGGCTAGGGACAATTTTTATCTATTGGTTTATGGTTACACTGTTTATTTGACGCACGTGAAGCTAAAATAGTAATATGGCCTTACTTATAAAAAAGTAAATTCACTGTTAATTCAGTGTTTTGTCTTGCTTTGACATTTAACATTTAGTCGACGTGTGAAAAGGACAAAACACTGCTTAAGCTAAACAGTGAATCAACTTTTTAGGGTTCCGTACCCGAAGGGTGCCAAACGGGACCCTATTACTGCGACTTCGCTGTCCGTCCGTCTGTCACCAGGCTTAAGTGAACCGTGGTAGCTAGACAGTTTAAATGTTCAAAGATGATGTTTCTGTAACAACAAATATTAAAAAAATAAAATAAATTCAATATTAAGGCGGGCTCCCCTAAGAACAAACGTGTTATTTGCTCATTTTTGTTCGACATTAATAATTGTAATAGGTATTCGCTTGAAACGTTCACAAAATATTGAGATATATTATTCACTTAAAAAAATAAAAAAATAAATCAACGGGGCTCCCAAACAAAGATTACTTTTTTCGATATTTTTATTACGGAACCCTTCGTGCGCGAGTCCGACTCCCATTTGGCCATATTTTTATTACGGAACCCTTCGTGCGCGAGTCCGACTCCCATTTGGCCATATTTTTATTACGGAACCCTTCGTGCGCGAGTCCGACTCCCATTTGGCCATATTTTTATTACGGAACCCTTCGTGCGCGAGTCCGACTCCCATTTGGCCATATTTTTATTACGGAACCCTTCGTGCGCGAGTCGGACTCCCATTTGGCCGGTTATTTATAAGCAAAACCGTTCATTATAATTGGGGGCACAATTGTGCCTCTGCCACCCCATATGGGAAAAAGGCGTGACGCTGTTATTTCATATAATTATGAATAATAGCGTCACGCTTTTTTAGTCTATTGTGTATTAATTAAATATTATCAAGTTCTATTAAATTAAATAAATATCATCATATTTTTTATTTAATTTCTTCGTTCACTTCCCAGCGATGACGTCTCTACTAATATAGTTATCTATAATTACTTATTCTAAAATATTTTAATGAGTTAAAAAACCTGTGTGAATATTCATAAAGCTACTTCCACGAATCACGAAAGTGTGAGTGTTTGTCTTTTTCTGTAACCAGATAATTTTAGATAATAGTCGAGCGGAGCAGGCGGTGAAGCTGCCAGATGCCAGATGGTCGCGGCTCTTTGCATTTTTTTGCTGTTATTGTTTATGTTTGCCTAGTTTTTTTTTCTTATCAATGAATGCAGCAGTTTACAAAAAAATCAAATATGACCTGAAGGGTTGCTTGCTGGTTGCTAAGCCAGGCTATATATAACAGAAGCCTTATATGAATAAAATATTCTCACATCTGATTACGACTAATATATTTATATATAGTATAGTCTCGGTCAGTCATCATAATACTCTTTCCCTATTTTTGCACCCGCATTTTTTCATCGGGATTACACCTCGAAAACTAAACACATAGCCAAGTATGACAAGAATGACAACAAACCTCGAAAACGCGTCACGCACAAAAAATCTTTTGTCATTCTCTGCTGGGATATTATTGGTGGAGCAACCCGTGCAACAAAAAGGTAATAAAAGGGGGCGCATTTTGTTGGGCTGCATGGAAAAATTACCCTTAAGGTGGTCCTCCACAGGGATCGTCGATAAATACATAATTAGGCATTATGTATGAGTCACATAAACTACTATTATGATACGTGTGCAGCGACCGGAAAAACATAGAACACGCGCTTCGAACAGATTGTCATTCTAAAATGGTACAAAAAAAATTTCAGTCTCTCATTTGAACTTTGATAGTCACGTCACATTTAGCCAATTAAATTAGCACAAATCACAAAAGGCTCCTGATTGGTTCTCATTCAACACTGGGCCAGCCGTGATTGGCTGGACACAGCGACAGATGCGTTAGTGCGTCACACGCAGAGGGTCGACTCGTCGATGGAGGTTTTCATGCGATAAGGAACCAGAAAAATTATACTTAAAGTCGAAGAGTTTCTGTAAGCTAAAAATGTGTTTAATAATGATACACTGGTTGGCCCGTTTGCGGTGGTCCAAATTATCATTTTTGATCGTTTACGCTAAAAGTCATACAAAAATACTTTGATTCTGCAAAACTTTAGAAGTTATTTTAATGTATTTCAAAATATTGTTTAAGTGGCTAATCATAACGTAAACTATCCAAAATAAAATTCTGTATAATTCAGGTATGAAAGAATATGAATTATAATAAAACAAATCGAACATTCATTTCAGAATTGTATTTCAATCGAAATTCCAATTAATTGTATTTGGGATTAAATTATCTTTGATGTGACCAGTAGGTACTTAACAGGACATCAACACAAAAACGTATGAAGTGATAGTTGTCATAAATTACTAAGAAATTCGTCAAAACTAACCATGGAATGTTTTATTTTTCTTACTTGTTTTGACCATAGTTTTGCACAACACCATCCAATGAAAATAAAAAGTGAATATCAAATCTGTAACATGGAATAATAACATTATTTTATCCATTAAGTATATACCGTATATACCATATCATACGCTTCATTTGGCATAACATCATCCCTATAGACAAAAAACTTTAACCATTGTTTAACACATGATTATAAAAATAGTTACCACAAAACTGCTTTTAGCTTTGTAGCAGGGATAGGCATGGCTTATATTATGTGATCAATTTAGGCAACCGAGAAAGCTTGTTTAGTGAGTGTCTTGTTTGTCAAGATGGCGGAATTATTGACCAGCTGTTCTGCTGTGTTGGTTTTGTTTACGAAAAAGCGGTTTTTACTCCATTATAGTCGTGAGGAAACCTTCATATCTCCATAGGACATCGTGGGGAAACCTCCTTAGTGGCCGCGATGGGCTATCCCCCTGTCATGCAAAATGGACTTAATTATCTAAAAGTGGGCACAACTGTGCCTCTGCCACCCCGTATCGAAAATGCATAAAGCTATATATCATCCAATGATGAAATGTATGGTAGGCTACTGGGAGACAGTGTATATGTCGCGCGACACGTTATGCGCAGTGTCACTTTTCAATAGCTGTACATATGCGCAGTAATTCCTGCTAACGTCGCCCAGCGCTCCTAATTTGTTGCGCGACTTATACTATGGGGTGAAACTTGTACATCTGCTACCGGTGTGCCCATCCATTATAAAAACCATACTAGCCGCAAGCCACAGCAATTTTGGGAGAAGTTTCATCTGCCTGAGATCTACTCAACCATCCAGGGCGGTCGCTCAAGCTGGAGTTGGTGCAGGAGTTAGGCCAGTTTGTGAAGGAGATAAGCCGGCTTTTCACTATGGGATGTAATGAATTATGTATTAAGATGCAGGCAGATACACGAAGACAGTGGCGCCGGTGCCAGTGAGACTAGTAGCCAATACTTGCCTCATGAAAATCTAGCTAGACGGGTGCTCTATTCACCCCAGCACTCGCAGACAGCACTGGATTGGCTTGATTTTATAAAGCCTATACAAGGTTTTTACAATGCCAACACCAAGCCAGCCAGCACTGGCCTCGGGTAAACCCAGCTTAACATCTCAAGTTGTGAAATAAATATTGCTTATCAGTCTTTCTAGTGCCCGTTCAGCAATATTTATTTTACATCTTGAGATGTAATTTATATTAGATTATATCCCATAGTGAAAAGCTGGCTTCATTCATTAAGGAAATAAAGCGAAGCAGTTATAACACCACATTTTGATATCAACATTTTTATTTTGTATATTAACAATTTCATTAATATCGCCAATGCCTTGAAAGATTTTCTATCTCCATTATTAATGTTTCTATCTGAGGGATTAATGTTTACACCACAATTCATGTTCATCTTCTATCACATTTGTGGGTTTTTATTTCCATATTTGATTCAAGTACCTATGTATGGCGGCTTTGCTGGTGCTGAAAAGACAAGATTTCAATTAAATTATACCAAAATGCTAAGGTAGAGGTGGACGAAACACTTGGTTAGAGGGGATGACAGACAGTGGACCGTGGCGATAGAAAATACAAGAGTCAACATCTGAGTCTACTATTTTCAAAAACCGCAATGTCCATGTTGACTACTTTCAAGATATCCTAAATTATATTATTGTGTGTAATAGACGTCCATTATAGTAATAAATCTATGCGAAATTAATTTTGATTTGTGTAGAACTAAATGCATAGTTAATATAAATATATTCGAACAAAAAAGAGAATAAAAGCAAAGAAATATAATGGATATTGGTGACTTTGAAACACTCGGTTGGACTTTGCGAGTTTTGATGCAAAAATAACATGGACTTAGTTGGTTTTGAAACCTAGCAATTCCGTATAGTAAGACAAACTCATATTGATACATTTACGTACCAATAATATTATCTACTGAGTACGTACCTTAGGTACTCAAATCTGCCCAAAATGTATCCATATCAAGCCCAGACATTTAATGAGAAATAAAACAACACTGAACTTTAGGTAAATATGCATCCGAATATCCGATCACTAGTTATAATTAACAAGCGTTAGATGTACACACACACACACATTTCTATACTGAAGTAAAACTGGTACAAAACACTATGCAAAACCAAACTTAGTACCAAACATTAAGTGTACCTACCTAACTACATAAACAATAAAGTACCTATCAGAACTAAGCAATCCAGTTGTACTAACCGTTGTTCTTTGACACGATTTCTTTCCCAGTTAGCAGCATTTCTAATTCATTTTCGCGCATGTTTATTGTCCACAACTTCGGGGCAACACTCCATTAATCAAATGTCATTAACTTTATGCACAGTTAATAACTTTTAGCACGAGAAAATTGTTAAAAGCCGCGAGCAACCCTAACACAGCAATGTACAATCCGCCATGTTGCATGTCGCGACGTGATTGGCTGTGGTGGACTTTGCGCAACTTGAAACAAACAGCGACGGTCAATGCTGATTTTGTTGCATAGAAGTGATTTTCCCTCCCATTTTCTATTGGACTCTGCGATTTTTAGGGTTCCGTACCCAACGGGTAAGAACGGAACCCTATTACTAAGACTTCGCTGTCCGTCCGTCTGTCACCAGGCTGTATCTCAAGAACCTAGCTAGCTAGAGAGTTGAAATTTTCACAGATTATGTATTTCTGTTGCCGCTATAACAACAAATACTAAAAAACAGGATAAAAGAAATATTTAAGGGGGCTCCCATACAACAATTCTTTCAATACCACATACAAACTTATGGATGCACCTGGTTACGTACATGGAGTGTGAAAGTAACCGCACCAATAACTTTGTAAACAATATTTTGCTGTGTAAAATTCAAACTATTCACTCCACACCATCGCTTCCATTGAACGGTGGTACGGAACCCTTCGTGCGCGATTTAGACTCGCACTTGACCGGTTTTTTAGTACATATGAATGATATGAAACCGTTACATTTTTTTTACAGTTTTTTAACCCATAGACAAGTCATTTTACCTTTTGTAAGGACATTGCGGTTTTTGAAAATAGTAGACTCATCTCTCTGCATGCAGTTGGCAAAGAACTTTGGAGACTGGCACGATAGAAGAGACTTGTCTTTGATGACGACCCGAATGGCCGAATCGGTAGTGACGCTGCCTACGAAACCAAGGGTCCCGGGTTCGAGTCCCGGTGGGGGCAAATGTTTGTTTGATGAGAACGAATGTTTGTACCCTAGTCATGGTTGTTTATCTATCTAAGTATAATATTTCTCTATATAAGTATATATATCGTTGTCTAGTACCCAAGATACAGAGAATCCTAGTTTGGGGCTAGATCAATGTGTGTAAAAGGTGTCCAAGGTATTATTATTATTATTATTATTATTATTATTATTATTATCGACTTGACTCACTAACCAAGAGGCCTATGCCCAGAAGTGGGTTGATGTGTGCTGAAAACGATTATGAAGATTTCTTACCTTTTCTGTTTCGAAATCCTGGAAAATTAGGTGTTGTTTTGTTGATCGTCATCACTACCCAGGGTAAGTGCAGGGCGGGCAGTAAGATCCAAGAATTTCCTTTCCTGAGCAAGGGATAAATAATAATATCCCGAACCAAAACAAACAAATTGTCTGACGAACTATCAGTGACAGTTCCGTGTGTCGTTCCGTTCCGTTTCGCTGCTTATGTTTTAGTCGTGTTTGATAAAAGTACTAAAGTGAACGGTTTTTCTACACAAAATAAGGATTACCACTACTTTACCTAACCATGTTCTATTACTAAGTTGGAAATTACATTAAGCATAAAATTTTCCATCAAATTATGTATTCATTCTTATGTTATTCGCGTAAAATGAAACTATGAACGTTTTTTTTAAATATTTTTTCATATTGTGTTGTACGGCCCTGGAAATTCAGTCCTTTGAGATTTTTTTTGTTTTTATAATGAGTTTCACGGCCCTGGATAAAATTCCTTTAGGGCCATAGTCCTTTGAGGTTAGTTAATGAACGAACGAAATTAACTGAATGATCTAGCCGTTTTTTAGTAAGATACTCACTAAAAATTTTAATTTTTTTTGGGCCCGCCCCCTTTTCTGCCCCCTAACGCTAACGTACGGCGGCCTCAAAAAGTGATAATTTTTGAATATTTTACAAGTGGGGGCTTCCGCCCCCTTATCGACACTCTAAGACCCCTCCACCATGGTGGACCCGCACTGAGCCAGCGTGCTGGTGCTGGCTGGAGTGCGGCTCAATCTTACTCATATCCGGGTGAAGGCCTGTGCCCCCCGGTGGGGACACTAGTGGGCTACATTTACAATTTTACTCATAAACATGTAGGTATTTGTATATAAACAAATATTTCACTGAGATGTAGTACGTAGGTACCTACTAATGTGGGTCAGAGTGTCTGCATATAAGTACATCTACACCCCAACCCTAATGTGTAGGTACTTATTTATTTTTCCAGATGAAACAATTCACTTAAGCCGTAATAAGATGAGTGTTTTTAATGGGTTACCTTTTGTACAATTATTGGACCAAAATATTTGACATGTTTAAGGGTAACCTCTACATATGCTATTTCAGGTCTCCAATTGTGTGCGTGTCATCAGCAAATCGTTGTCTGCGGCACTATCATATAGGTACTTGAATGTTTCGTAAGTACTTATTTATGCGATGCCGCAGCTACATGTGCAATGCAACATGCTTGGTTTTTGGAATCGGAATACAAACATTAATAGCCTTTATTTTTTAGGGTTCTGTACCCGAAGTGTGCCAAATGTGACCCTATTAAAAGCCTCTGCCGTCCTTCTGTCTGTCTGTACATCAGCGGCTCTATCTGACGAACCGTAATAAGTGGAGGGTTGAATTTCTCGCAGAATACTGCTACCACAACAAATCATAATATTTTAATATAATATTTTCATTTGCTTTCTGTTTTCTCAATTATTCATGTGCAATAAAAACAATTTTATATAATGAAGAACACGAAATATTAAATAATAAGTGTGTCCCTATACAAGAAATGTGTTTATTTGTACTTTTTAGGGTTCCGTACCCAACTGGTAAGAACGGAACCCTATTACTAAGACTTCGCTGTCCGTCCGTCTGTCACCAGGCTGTATCTCAAGAACCTAGCTAGCTAGAGAGTTGAAATTTTCACAGATTATGTATTTCTGTTGCCGCTATAACAACAAATACTAAAAAACAGGATAAAAGAAATATTTAAGGGGGCTCCCATACAACAATTCTTTCAATACCACATACAAACTTATGGATGCACCTGGTTACGTACATGGAGTGTGAAAGTAACCGCACCAATAACTTTGTAAACAATATTTTGCTGTGTAAAATCCAAACTATTCACTCCACACCATCGCTTCCATTGAACGGTGGTACGGAACCCTTCGTGCGCGATTTAGACTCGCACTTATTCTGTTCTTGACTTGACCTTGATATAGTCTGTGGTCACGACCGATATAGTATCCGTATATAGTCTGCGGACCGAACTGAAACCGCTTGCGGTCTAGTTTTTATGCCCCGCCCATAGTGGCCAGTTCTTATTGATTGATTAGAATAGAGCGTAAGGAATGCTTCTATTTTTTTCGTTCGCTGTACGTGTTTAGATAAAACAACTTTACAGACAACCAACTTTTTATTATTCTATTTATTTGTGATTAAAATATATATATTTTACAAAGTCATTAAATTCATTTTGAATTAAAATTAAAAATATATATTTTTGGCCTTGCCGAAACTCTAAGATGTCAGAATTTTTACAATGATGACAATAAAGAATAAAAGTGTTGCCGACATGCAACACAGTTATGACATTACTTAGTAGCTTTGTCCTACAGCGATTACTTATGATCGCTGATAATTGTCCTGTAACTATCGGAAAATTATCAAGAAGTACCCCGCCAACTTATGATCTATTACCAAACCTCAAACTTATATTCACAACTATACATTTTTCCTTATTGGATGTTTTTATATTTTCATTACGTGCAAAATTATAGCTCTGTCCCTATTCTATACTACATATATATATATGTGCAAAATTGTATTATGGAAGTACAAAAGCATCCATTACTGTGAAGAACAGCTGACGAGAACTACAAGTTAACTTTCCGAATACACCGACTACGTCGGGCGAAAACATTAAGGCACGGCTAAACGACGTATCCAGCCAGAGGCGTACAATTAATAAGTAAACCGATTTCACCCGAGGCTATTCACGAGGGCGCCACTCGTGAATACAACATTTTTTTTAGCTCTGTATATTTAAATTCTAAAAATATAGTTTTAGTGTGTTATGAGAACAAACTTACAAAGAAATTACTGACGTGCATAATATGCAGCAGTGAATTGGTATACATGAAGAATTCTAGTGATTCTGTACTAAATTATTAACACCCAGTGGTTAAAAAATAATAAACAAAAGACCCAGTGATTAAATTATGTTTTCAAGTTTTCAAGTGTTGTGCGTGAAATTGTCGTCTATGATGTGTGAGAAAACACACATAGCAAAATCTCATTAGCTTCGCATCAAAACAACGAAATCATGGTTTAGTTTAAAACTATCAGCTGAGTGAGGACGAAGTCCATTAACCGTCTACAACACAAGTGTCATCCACACAACGAGCCCAACACTGCACCTGCAGTGATCTGATCCACTGATACGCCATCTACAGCAGAAAAGATGAACTTCTTAGAAAACATCATGTTTAGGAGAAAGAACGCATCACCGGTGCGCCAACGCACAGTATCTGACGCATCTAGTAGCGAAGAATAATATGTCACATGTAACACGCTAGATGGCACCATATGTAGTTTGCCGAAGGTGTCTATTGAGAGCAATGATAGATATTTTGATCTTATTCAAAGATTATCCCAACTCTCGGCACACAGATCACCCCCAATAGATACCGTATACAAGGCAAGCGACGCGCACCACGCATTAGCTCAATAGGTATTATAAGAAACAAAGCTTGAATGCGCTTCTTCAGTGGCGACCAAGTGTCAGACCTGTGCGTATTGTCAAAAATTTAACCTTAAAAAAATATTTTCCGAAAAAAAAACAGACATTTTAATGCCGTTTTGTAGTGTAAAGTGCTGTGGGTAGTCTACCAAGACTTCAAACTTCCAAAAAGATGGTATAACATTCCACTGGTAAGTAAAATCCTCAAAAAATAATTTTATTTTGCCAGTGAAGCAAAGTTCAAGATACAACGGTTCATAATATTCAATAATTAATAGAGCTTGCACTATGTACCCGTTGATGTCTATTGAAAATGTCTCTTTCTCACCTGCGGTGATGAGAATTACTTGTCTTTTTTTAGCAAAATCATGCGATATCACTAGTGTTGTAAGTGTTTCGCGCTCAAGTTTTTATCGATCTTTTTATATAAATGATGTTGGTATTTCGCCAAGTAAATTAAAGTAAATTAGTTTGAAAGTGCTAGATTAATGCGAAATAATTGTATTCGTTTGTTTTATTAATACCTGTATGGCGCAGCGATTGTGGCTCTGCCTACCATGCGGTACTCAGAACTCATAATAGGTAAGTTGAGAATAGCTACTAATGTGTATCTTTGTACCCTCAAAATATTACCTACACAGTTATTTTAAGTGTGTTTTTGATATAATTATGTAAATAAATTGCTGAATAAAAACATTTTTTTTTTACTTTCTAGCATATAATTTATTTTATTTTTTTAACATAACTTATTCTATTATATAAAAATACACTATAATATCTGTGACTTTAATTGTGGTTCAGAAAATTGTAGGTCTTATGTCGGAATTAATTCAATGTCACTGACTGACACCGTATGTATCGATAAGTGGCTATTTCAGTAATTTCAATGTCGCATCACTAGATCTTCGGTGCTTTCTAGCGCGACCTTGAATCAGCCAATCACACGCGCGCTTGTTTGTTCCCCGCACACCCTTCCTTCCTCCGAATTCGGTGAGTTCGGTCCAGTGCAAATGTCTCATCATGCGGTAGCCATTGGGGGTGATCTGTGTCTCGGTACAACTAGATAGTGCGCACGAACAAGTAAATAGATTGAGCTTAGAAAATTCGAACCTAAAAAAAAAAATAGACTATTTATTAAAGACACAGTAATTATTTATTTATTTATTTATCCACAATTACATTATCTTTACAGGCTTAACCTAACGTGATAGTGTA
This sequence comes from Argyresthia goedartella, assembly GCA_949825045.1. NCBI lineage: Eukaryota > Metazoa > Arthropoda > Insecta > Lepidoptera > Argyresthiidae > Argyresthia > Argyresthia goedartella. The sequence goes on along the minus strand of OX463834.1, from coordinate 807,132 downwards.
GTATATCTATTATAATTCGGTTACCTTTAATATTTCATATTTTATAGCTTATTATAGCCAGTGCTACCCTTGTGAATTCATTCAGAGCGCAGGAGAACAGATCTATCTCGTCCGCTATCAGGTTTAGAGTAGAGAGTGCGCGTGTGAGCGGCGCCGGCGCCTTGCCCAGCAAGTTAGTGCGCGCGTGTGGCACCGCCAGTAAGCGCGGGCGCCGCCGCCGCTGCACGTACCCGTTTGGTACGCACAGACCCATTATCTGCAGCATGTCCGCATTGTACACCTTTCCTCGTAATATTTTAAAAAGATACGTTGCTAAAGCCAGGTCCCTCCTAACTCTGAGTTCGTTATACCCAACCATGCCTAGAGTAAACAAAGTTGGGTATAACAGTGGATAGCTACGGTAGACCCCATACTGCCTCATATATAAATATCTTATAAATTTATTCTGCACTTTCTCTAACATTTCAATATATTTATGTTCATGTGGAGCCCAAATAATAGCATTGCATTCAAAATGACTCCTCACCAATGCATTGTATAAAGCAGTGATCGCTTTGATATTTTTGAAGTTTTGCACCCTTCTTAGTATAAACCCTAAGTTCCTAAACGCTTTTTTGCAGCATTTAACTATGTGCTCTTTGAATGTCATATCAGCCCTCAGCGTCACTCCCAGATCTTTAACTTCACTGACTCTTGTCATGGGCGTCTGACTCACTTCATAGTTATGCAACATAGCAAATTATATAAACAGGTCTGTTTGAGCCCAAGAAAAATCACTAGAGTTCCTACACCGAGAAAACCTACAACACCACAAAATAAATCAATTGTAAGACAGAAACAAGCGAGTATTGTAGTGAAGGAACATACCTCCCAAGATATCACCCCTTTGTCATCAAAAAAGCTGAGAATCGCACAAAAAACACAACTAACTACTCCCTGCATGCCCTCAGCCACCGCCGAGGACAAAGAATAGAATGGCCATAATAAGCAGCAACAACCGAAATAGTGTGTTGCCGATAGCCGAGAATACTTTTGATCAATCTAACATTTGTTGTTTTTTTTTTCGGACAAACTAAAAACCTTCACCTTAAATGACTACTGCTTAATACTTGTGGGAGAGGCAGACTTCAAGCAAACTGAAAACTACGCTGACCTAGTTCATCAACTGAAAAAGATGACTGAAACGATTCGACACACGAATATAATGATCTGTGCACCAACATATAAGTAGATGCAACAAATCTCCACTTTACAATTGGAGAGTTAAAGTATTCAACAATCTGCGCTATAACGATACCCTTACCCACAAATATACCTATGTCTTCAACCCCAACCCCACACTGTCCACTGCATAGGTACGAGATCCACATGTTTCCGCGCCTTCGAGGACATCTAAGCAAGCGGGGTCTAATCATCATCTTCAGGAACCTACAAGTGGTGATCAGTAGTAAGCAACTGAATAACGAGGACATTATACGGCCCTTATAAAACAAAAACAGTGTTGGTTACGACGGAGTACTCTCTAAAGCTTTTAAGAAAATAGCAGAGATCATAGCACCATATTTAAGCTACCTCATAAATCTTTGTGTAAGTAGTTGCTAGTACCCAGACAAATTGAAAGCAGTTGTAGTGAAACCGCTATTCAAAAAAAATGACAGATGCTCTATGACGGTCTATATACCCATAGCATTGGTTGATATATATATTTTCAAAAATATTTGAAAAGGTAATCTATAATGGACTTGAGTCGCATTTGAACAGACATAACATATTAATCGACGGACAAAAGGGATTCAGAAAAAACAAATCTATTGACATGGCTATATATGTATAATTTTCTTAATACAATTTTACCAAACATTGACACTAGAACACCGATATGTGCTATATATGGTTCTAACTAAAGCTTACGACTACGTTAAACATAAACCATAAATTATTGCTGAGTAAATTTAACACATATGGCGTAAGAGGTAACATCCTAAATATTTTAGAGTCATACTTAAGCAATAGGCCACAATAATAAGCACGGAAATGAGTAGAATCTGTACTCAAACAAAATCGAGATAAAACATGTATCGCCCTACAGGGAAATATCATGTGGTGTTCCTCAAGGTAGTTGCTATTATTCATTATTTATATAAATGGTTTACCGAAAAATATTCCTTACCTTATGATTTAATTTGCTGCTGATAGTAGTAGATAGTAGTTTATTTCATGGATATTACATCAAATGTAATATCCATGAAATAAAATAAAATAAGTATAAAAGAATCAAATGAGACTTTGAAAGAAATAATGACTTGGTTTGATAGCAACAAATTAATGGCAAATCCAGACAAAACCAAACTTATGCATTTAACTAACTAACTCAACGCACTGACCCAGTATCTAATTTTAATGTTCACAAGAGGAAAACATCCTTGAGGAAGTCGTTAAAACGAAATTTCTTGGTGTGCGAATTGACCACCCTAACTAGGAAGGCGCAGACCACCGAGGTCTGCCAAAAGTTACATGAAGCCGCATTTCTGAACGACCTCGTTCGATAATTTGAACAGGATGTTCAGACTATCGAAGATTGTGAACAGAGAAACAGTATTGACTGCGTATGGTCTTGCAGCATCTACTTATATTGCGGCTTGCTGTTATTTTCTGGGGCAACTCTCCCGGTAAATAATATGTCTTTAAGGCTCAGAAACGCTGCCTAAGGGCTATGTGTGGGCTAAATGTCATGAAAGTTGTGAACCAGCTTTTAAAACCCTTAAAATACTCACCCTTCCATCCCTCTACATTTATGAGGTAGCAATATTTGTAAAAACTAATCCCGATATTTTTGTCAGTCTCATGTGGCAAACAAAATTCAGTGCGTGTACAAAATGAACACTTACACACACACACACACACACACACACATTATGACCAAAATATATAAATTTTCGACAAATTATGACAGTTAAATTTCGAACGCCGACGCCCGCCTGCGTGTCACCCCTAGTTTGTCTGTGAAGTTAGTACTACTGAACAAGCTAAACAAGTGCAGAGCAATTATCAAAGCTACCATGCCGGTTGAACATGCGGTTCCTGAACACATCAAAAAGAGCTTACGATATGTGTGTAGATAAACTAGTGTATGTAACTGTACATAATTAGGCATTGAAACTCTCGAGTGATGTTATTATGAAAGTCGCATTCGGCTCATTTCATAATGCCCTCCATTATGTATTAGTCACATAAATTTATTACCTGTGTTCAAAAATAAATTATCTTTATCTTTATTACTACGTGGATTGTCAATGAAATGAAACAACCATGTAAATAAAAATATATCTAATAATAATATTAAATTATTTTATCTACACACGTATCATAAACCCTCTTTACTGCGTTCAAAAACCGCACGTTACGATCAGCATTATGTTAAACTACTTGGTAAAAACTCGTTTCGTATCTGGAAAACTACACATTATGGTAATTATGTGTAGTTTTTCTACATATAATGACATTCAAATTTCGAACGCCGGCGCCCACCCGCGTGCCGTCCCTAGTTTGTCTGTGAAGTTGGTACTGACATTCAAATTTCGAACGCCGACGCCCGCCTGCGTGAAGTTGGTACTAAAGAACAAGCTAAACAATTGCAGAACCACAATGCCGGTCAAACATGCGGTTCCTGAACACATCAAAGAGAGCTTATGATATGTGTGTAGATAAACTAGTGGATGTAACTGAACATAATTAGGCATTAAAACTCTCGAGTGGTATTATTATATTATCATTATTATGAAACTCGCCTTCGGCTCGTTTCATAAACCCACTCTCGAGTTTTAATGCCCTCCATTATGCAGCAGTCACATAAACTACTATTATATACACAGTAACGAAAACGTCAGAAATGTAACTAATTAAAATTAATCAAACTCTACATTTTAAAAAACTTAACATTTATTATTTTAATTTATGTATTTTCCAGACGTAACGTAATTTAGAACCACACACACGCGTGTACGCCTGGAGGTACAAACACAAATAACAAACACCGGCCCTGGATACTACCACATTGAGATGGAACGCGACTTCCTGTTGGAGCTGCTAGAGACGCGCACACTACTCGACAAGGAGAAAACTATTACTAAATTATTGTATATTAAAACTATTATTAAATTATTTGTTGATAAATTTTAATGGTTAATATGATATTTGTACGATTTGGAACTTATCTGTAATGTTGTAGGAATTACTTTACAATAAATAATATAATAATAATTGCTGAAATGCATATAAAATTACTTAACATAAGAATACATACTTTAAATTTCGCTTTGAAAGTACGATAGTACTTTCACAATTATACCTAACGCATTGGGCAAAATGATAATTTTTTGTGCGTGTGACTTCACGAAAATCAAAATGGCGCAGAGAGCCGAGGGGCGGGGCTTAGCCTCGATAGCAAAGGGATGCTTGCAATGAAAGATGGCTGCCTGCTGATCTCAGCTATATGGGGCAGCGGCCATATTGCCATCACAATAGGGACATTCGATTTCTTTTGAAGCGTGTTGGTTTAAGCTTTTGGCTGACAAAACAAGAATTAACTTTTAGTGAATTAGGAAAGAATTGAGGTAGGCGACATTTGAATTTGGAATCAACCAAAGTTCATCAACCTTACCAAATATCTTTCAGTTAGGTCACAGTAGGCCTTAGAGTTGGTCAGGGGTTTATCGGGTTTATCATTGTCCTTCGGCAGGACATTGAGTCTTCCATCCTTCCATTGTTGAGGGAACTTAGTCTATTTTATTATTTTAATTGTATTGTATTGAATTTATTGTACTCATACATTATCTCTGCCCGTCGACCCCGTCCCCTACGCCAATGTTGTACGCAATCAGCTGGTGGTCGCTGAGGCTGTTGCTGTCATGGACAGCCCAATCCTGGACTCAAAAGCCGCGACTGGAGATGGTAATCGATGATCGACTCGGTGTTGGGTCGCTTGAGTTGTCTCGGGCTGGTCCGTTGCCCGAGCACCGATTATCTTCTAGGTGCCACAACGGCGAGTGGGCCTTCAAGTCGATGCCCATGACGATTTTGTGGCCTCGAAGCGCGTTGAAAACCTCATCAAGTTGGCGCAGGCGTAGCTCTATGTCCTCACTATACTGGACGTATGCGGAGACCATGAAGAGATCTTCTCTTTCCATGGCAACGTGCGCTACCGTGGAGTGGCTGATGCTAAGGTGTTGGAGGACGCATACGGCGATCCCCTTGTTGACGATGATCATCCCAGCTTTGATCGCCGCACTCGATGATGTTGGGAGATCCGAGGTACTGCTACTGCACCAGTGCCAGGTCCAGGTTGTGGACCAGTGCAAGAGCTTGAATCTCCTTGGTGGTGCCCTCCATACCCTGAAGGTTAAGTTGGCCAATCTTTATTATTTTGCCCGCCATTGAGTACCGTTAATGGCGCGCTGCACGGCATGGTTGCGGGCCGGGCAGTCCCTCGAGGCAGTCCGGTGGCTGTGCCCCTCCGCCCGCCCGAACTTCGTGCACGTCGGGAACACCTCCGCGGGCTCCTTGCAGGGTTCACGGCAATGCCCCTCTTTGCCACACCGCCCCCAGGTCGCCCTACAGTATCTCTACGGGTGGCCGTACTGCTGGCCCTTGCTGCAGCATGTTATATCAAGGTGGTACTCAACTTGGACCAACTGCCAGCCGATGTACAGTTGGCCGCGCGTCACCAGTGCCTCGCGGTAACGAGGCGAGCACTCGAGCACGCAGTGGCGACGTTTAGTTGTGGCGCCACCTCTTAAATGCGATCTTCGCCTGCCGTTTGATGGCGTCCAGGGTCCAGGTGGCGTCCGAACGGAAGTTTTGTTCAAAGACGCGCTCGAGTAACTCGTCACTCGTGGGGTCGCCTTCCACATTGCTGAGAGCGACCAGCGGTTTCCGCGGCTTCGGCTCGGTGGCGCGCAGCGTTGGGGATAGCGCCTTCTTCACCTTCTCCGCGGCATCCCTGCTGGTGGTCTGCACGGCCAGCCCCGCTCGTCCCATGCGACGTATGCCTGCGATCTGCATGCTTTGTTTCGCCGGGTCGATTGCGGATTTTAACGCGGCCTTGGTGGCCTCAGCGCTCTTCATCTTATCTTCTTGTCCCTCAGCCGGGTAGACTGTTACTACTGGACCAGTCTGGACTGGGATGGGCGTCGAGGTGTTGCGCCCTGTCCTCAGTGCCGACGCAAATGACGAACGCTGCTCAGGCTGCTGCGTGGCGGGCAGTCCCGGTCCATTCTTCCCCTGGACTTTGAGGGCCTCTAACTCCCCCCTTAAAGTCGCCAACTCACGGGGACCCAGTCTCCCCGACAGTGTCCCCACGACCGCAAGTATCCGGTTCCCGTAGCCGCCAATGGCGATGCCGTCTTCTTTATTAAGCTTGTTGCTGCGGTTGTTGGAAGGGGCAATTGACATCTGTATTCCTTCTACTGCAGCGTCGCCTCCCGGATGAGGTGGGCCTTGCTGGCTAATACCAGGTCCACCGACGCAAACTGCGGGGCGGCCAAACTGGCCAAACTCCCGCGGTCCCGGGGACTCCCGACCCCGCTTGTGGGCCTTCTGGGCTCCCTCCGCATCGCCTGACGCTGGAGTCTCCATGATGAGGCTAGGTGGTTTGGTCGTCCCCGGTGCCGGCTTCTGCAGCGGGGTGCGCCCCAGACTAGTGCGCCCAGCAAATGGCGACACCAACTGCTCCACCAAGTCGTCGCCGTCCCTGTCCATTGTAAGGTAAAGTATCTACCAATTGAAATACGAACTTTAACCCTTTACTTCGCAGATGACAAATGTATTGTAGATGGAAATGAGTTTTATAGTACCAATTGGCTTTTGATGATGATCGCTTTTCTAGATATCAGTGACAGAATAATGCTGCTGGGGCCCAGTTCTGTACTGAATATTGCATCGCTACGGCTCCCTATCATCCGAAAACGGAGTATACGCCTTTGAAAACCGTGGCGTATACGCCGTTTTCGGGCGATAGAGAGCCATCATAGCGATGCAATATTCAGTACAGGATTGGGACCCTGGACCCTGACAAAGGAGTTAAACAAAAGAAAAACTTTATAAAAATGTTATATATCTGGGGGCATGGCAGTGCCCCCGCCAAGATGAGCAAGCGAAGCGCAAGTTCACTACCTAGATTTTCTCGAAGCGCTTAGTCGTATTTTTGAACCCTCACAAGTTGAGTTTGGATTATATTATTATCACTTTAACAAAATTCTCGGGGTATGATGTCAGTAGTAGGCTTCATATACTTAAAAAAATAATAGCATAGCTCTTATACTTTAGATTTTATTGATATCTAAAACACCCCGATTTCGTCACTGACTCACTGATGATCATCAAAATTCATATGGTACTACCTCAAGTCCTAGAAAGCTAAAATTTGGTATACGTAAGCTAGTATTAGTTCACAAACAACAAAAATAATCTAACACTTGGAATTTTTACCCCCTACCCCTTAAACTAGGGGATGGAAGTTTGTATGAGACTTCCCCAAATTTTGATGATAGACGTCTGAAAATTTATATATGGACTCCTTGTAAATAATGAATTAATATTTCAGGATTTTAAGCAAATCACCTCCCACACTTTAAATTAGGTGATGGAAGTTTGTATACGTTTTCCCGTACAAACAGAATTTCATGATAGAAAGTTATACAAGTACAGTGACTTTTTGTTATTGTATATTACAAATAAGAAAATATATGCTTTGGTTTTCAAAAATCATCCCTTTACACCTTAAAGTAGGGGATAGGGCTCTCGTCAGGTTTCATAATATAAGCATATATAAGTACATAATTATACGAATAATATTACTACTCATATTATTTAATTCGTTAATTAGTAGACAATCAACAAAAAAAAACGAAAACATGGAATTTTTATCCCCACCCCTTAAACTAGGGGATGGAAGTTTGTTCGAGACATTTTAATGCTAGAGGTCTGAAAATTGATTTATCTATATGATTTAGGGAATCCTTTTTGTAAATGATAAAAGACATATTTCAGGATTTTTAGTAAATCAACCCCCATGCTTTAAATTAGGGGATGGAATAAAGAGCGCGAAAAACGCCTAATTTGTACCCAAACATCGGGCTAAGAATGTTGTCAAATCACGAGTGCGGTTCGTTAGAGGCCAGTGATACGTTGTTGGGTATCCTATTGTTTGTATGAAACTGATCCCTAGACGCCAATCAGGTGGCAAGATGTCAACTTGAACCGCAATCGAAGAGTCAAGTCTGAAAACAGAAATGACAATTCTGAATCTCGATTCCACAAACAGTGTGGGCTATGAAATAAATTGTGCAAGCCATCCTGTACTAACTTTCTCGCATGATGCTTTAGGTGTTGTTATTTAGACTAGTGGCCCTTTGGGCCGTAGAGCTCTCTAACAGGGGGGACTATGAACCAATTTATAGGTAAGTAAGGTAAGTTTTAGATTCAATCAATATCAAGTGGTAAAGTAGCCGCACCGATAACTTTGTAAACTACATTTTGCGTTTTAAAATACAATCTATCGACTTTTCACGAAAATAGTTTATACTCTATAACACTGACTCTTATATGGTCTGTATATATCCTCTTTACTAATCCGTCTCCTACTTGGAGGAGTCCAAACTTGGTATGTTTTGAAAATATTTCTTGGATTTTTAGAAAACAAGCGGCCGAAAGGTAACGGAGTAGTATATTTTTAGAACCGGCTTATGAAGCCCTTTAATTTGATACCCCACACGATAGGTTTCAGAAAAAGAAAAAAATATATAATGTAAGTACGGGACATATGGCACTGTGTGCATATTGTATGGGAGCTATCATTTTTAGAGTTTTGCGGTAATAACCATGCCATTTTATTTATGATATTAACAGATACTATGACGAGAAGTTTGAAAAAAAAACGTTAGTCCCGTTTATGAATAAACTCAATAAATGTGTTTGATTTTTATGACAGGTACCTTAAATAATTAAGTTGTCCAAAACCAAAAAAAATAGTCCTAGATATTTACAAAATAACCCCCAATACAAAATTTCATCCAATTCAGTTCAGTGGTTTAGGCTCTAGAACTGACAACGGAAAAAAGTCACCCACGCACACACACACATTTGTTTTTTTTTTCACTTTTACGGACTTTTTTAGAGAACCTATCCCCATCAAAATCTCAACCTGGATTTTTTTACGATTACAATAATTCCTGAATTTTCACTTCGTTCAATTCGAAAGTAAAAAGGCACCTCTGATATGCAAGTAATACACCTCAAAAAATAAAGATAAAATGGCCAAAAAAATAGACTCAGGCAACTCACAAAAAGAAGTGAAATCCCACCAAAAACAATTTCACGTAAAATGTTGCCAAGACGAGACCATATGGCTCGCACTGTCAAAAAGTTGTCAGATCTCATATAGAGCCAAGCTTCTAACTCTACACGCCCTAACTCCACAGGCCTTAACGTTACAAACTCTACATCTTAGTCAAAATATGTGGCTTGGCCGTTTCCCTGAATATATAGATAGATCAGCGGTTCCCGAATGGTGTTCCGCGGAACCCTGGGGTTCCGTAGAAGGCTCTCAGGGGTTCCGCAAAAATTCAAGATTTCGATGTTTTTTTTTCTAGTCTAGCTAGCTATTTTTAATTTTACTCGTACCTTTGATATATTTAGATATAGATATGGGTTTTTTTTTAAATGGACGTAATTATTATCTTAATTTAAAATATTATATTCCGAAATTACGTTTAGGTACCTATCTATGTAGGTTGGTACCGCTCGCGAGTGTAAATACGAGTTCGCGACGAGTAGCAAGGTCTGGCGGCCGGACGGGGAGCTGCGGCGGCTGGAGCGGGGGTCACAGCGTCCGCCCGCGCCGCCCGCCAGTCACCAAATCAGTCGAGTCAGCACGATAAGTGAGACTGCACGTGATTACGTTTTTGATGACACATGCTCAAAACTCGACAGTAACGATAAAAAGCAACATTAAAGATAGTAATTGCAGTGATTGTTTTCAGTTTTACGCGCATTGTTATGATAAGCAGGTATGTTTTAATATTTTTACTTATTATAAAACGATAAGAAGTAGATTTTTCCTAAAATATTTCTGTTTCTTACTTACAGTTAACTATGGATAAATGGCTAAAAACTGGGCTTGCTAAGGGGAAACGTGGTCCAAGCTTTTCGAACACTAATGCTAATACTAACCAACCTAACCAAGCTTTTGACCAAGTCTCACCATCACCAGAAGGAGAGTTAATTGAAAACGTTTCGGAAGATACCAGTGGTGCTAGTTGTTTAGTAAGAAAATAATCATTTAATTTAATGTACCTACTCATAATAACCTGTGTGTCGCCGCACACGGGTGTTTGTGGCGGCGTTTTGAAGCGTATGGCGACCACGAGAAGCGAGCAGCGCGTGGCCACCTCACGCTTCAAAACGCCGCCACACGTCATCCACCTCACCTTATATCTATTATGATATGGCGCGCATGTCCATAAACGTGGCTGCCGCGCGCTTCAGCTTCCTTAGTGGCCGCTTCTAGTTTCTTGCAGCGGCGTTTGTGGCTGTCGTGTACGGGGACACTCACACAAACTAAGCTGCGATTTTATAACTTAATTCTATTTTTTTTTAAAGTCACATGTGTGTGCCAGCCAGGGTGATTGGTACTAAATAGGGTGCCAGCACTTTTATAAGAACTTATTTTTTATTACATATTTTTTTCAGAGAATAGGTACGGAAGACTCTTTTGTTGTACAAAATCAGCAAAATGCAGAGACACCAACTACCGACCGGACTGAACGTCAAGAGGGAACTTCTTCAAAAAAGAGGAAATATGATGAGTCCTATCTGAGCTATGGATTTATACCGGTAAGGAATGCTGAAAATCCTGATGGGAAATGTGTTGTTTGTAACAGGATTTTGTTTAATAGCTCTCTGGCACCTGCAAAACTTAAGCGTCACCTTGACACTAATCATCCTCACCTCAAAGATAAAAACATTAGTTTTTTTTAAAGACATAGAGATGTACATCAAGCAGGTGTGACGGCTTTACAAATAATGCAAAAACCGATAATGAAAACGCAACGAAAGCCTCATTTATGCTAAGTTATAGGATTGCACGAGCTGGAAAACTTCATACAATCGCCGAGGATTTATTAAACCCATGCATATCAGAAGTTGTCACCTGCGTGCTTGGAGAGGATTCAGCCAAGAAAGTCGCAGCAGTTCATTGTTCGAACAACATCGTATCTGACCGTATTCATAAGATTTCAGACCACATCGAAGATGAATTGATAGGTAGGTTGAAAGAGAGCAATGCATTTGCAATGCAACTGGACGAAAGTACGGATGTTGCTGGACTAGCGATACTGCTCGTTTTTGTTAGATATCCATTCGGAGGATCTATCGAAGAAGATTTGTTTCTCTGTGCTCCTTTGGAGACCAATACGACTGGAGAAGAAATTTTTAAAGTCATTGATGACTACATGAAAAAACACAATATTGATTGGAACAAATGTAGAGATGTATGCAGCGATGGAGCTGCAGCCATGATTGGAAAAGTAAAAGGAACAGTGTCAAGAATTAAGACTGTTGCGCCAAATTGTACTAGCAGTCATTGCATTTTACATCGACATGCTCTTGCCGTGAAAAGAATGCCATCTGATTTAAAACAAGTCCTTGATCAAGCCGTACAAATCGTCAATTTTGTGAAAATGCGTCCACTGCAGTCAAGGCTATTCAAAAAGACGTGTGAAGACATGGAAAGTCAGCACCAATCACTCTTTCTACACACGGAAGTAAGATGGCTTTCCAGAGGAAGAGTTTTAACCAGATTTTACGAATTGCGCGATGAACTGAAGCTTTTCTTACAGACCCTCCCTTCGCCTGCAAGTGCTAGACGAGCGGTGGTCAATGAGATTGGCTTATCTGGCCGACATATTTGATAAATTGAACATAGTGAGCAGCTCTCTGCAGGAAAGACAGATAACCATGTTTACAGTGAGCGGCAAAATATCTTCATTGAAAGAGAAAATCGCCTTCTGGATTGAATTTCTTGGACAAAAAAGTTATGACTGCTTTCCGCTACTCCAGCAATTTCTCGAAAAATATCATCTTCAAATCGCTCCAGACATGGAAAAAAGTATATGTTAACATTTGACAAACCTGAAAAAGTCTTTGGACGAATATTTTCCAGAAGAAAAGTTACAGTTACAGGAAATCAAATGGGTCCGAAGTCCATTTAGGATTCATACCAAACCTTCAACATTGACTGTGTCGGAGTATGAAAATTTAATTGATATTAAAAATTCATCCACACTCAAACAACTTTTTGAATCAAAAGCTACCACGAACTAGAGCCAATTTTGGTTTGGCCTGAAAAACGAATACCCGGGCATCGTCGAAAAGGCTATCATGGCGTTACTTCCATTTTTGTCAACTTATAGATGCGAGGCTGGGTTTTCAGCTTACGCCTACACGAAAAATAAGTTTAGGAGTAGGCTAAGTGCTGCACCAGACCTCCGAATCCAATTGTCAGACATAAAACCTGACTTCAATGTTATTTTGTCAAAAACTATGAAAAGATTTCATTCTTCGCATTAAGTTTATCTAAATTAAATATCTTTTTGTTATAACCAAATAAATATTTTTATCTTAAAAAGTCTTTCTTTTAAAGTTAAACTATACTTACAAGATGCGAACACCAAGCCGAAAAGCCTCAGTATGGTGTGATCTCACGTAAAAAAACAATGTTACAGTAAGTTTACTTCTTACTTGACCTAGGGTTCCGCACAAAAATGGTGAGCCAAATAGGGTTCCGTAGCCAAAAGAATTCGGGAACCGCTGAGATAGATACAGTGAATACATTTTTCACCTTACGCGGCATCCCATGTGACGGTACCGAAACTGCCAAGCCACGTATTTTGATTAAGGTTTAGAGTAGTTTTTGTGATAGTCTTTTTATGTTAGAGACCTCCAAGGCCATTATTATTATTGTGCTAAGTAAAAAAGAAAAGTACCTCAAATAAATACTGAGTTGGCCGAATTAATTTGTAGGATTTGCTCTACCTACTTTACAATTATTGCAATAAGTTTTTTGTTTTAAAGTAAGTGCAAACAAACAATTTTACTACACTGAATAGCTGATAAGATGATAGTTATTGCAATAGTTTGTACGCTAAGACACCTAAATTTTTTTTACAAAATCGCTGTTATAAAACTTTGAATGAATTTTATTCTCCTCAACTCGTGAGTTTATGGGCTCACTGCATCAAAATTAAGAATGTTTTATTTTTATTACAAATTACAGTCTAAATGTTACCCGAAGTATTTTGTTTTTTTCGTAATTAATAACTGTGTGAAATTTTGGAAAACTTTGAATAAAGTAAAAATCGAAATAACACGAAACCCATTAATTTTCTGATAACGTGTTATAGGGTTACATTTTCTGGAAGTAGGTTCTCCTTGTATAATTATTCATCCTGTATAATTATCGAACCTGCCCACTAAATTTCACGAGAATCAGTTAATGCGACCTGTAGGCGAGAACAGACAGACAGAAGGACACGCGCGGCGTGCCCGTCCGTCTGTCACTTTTCTTAGGAACTATAAGAGTAGATAGTCTTGAAATCATGTGCAATTATGATAACCGCAACGCATTTTTTATTTTATTTTATTTTATTTTATTTTATTTTATTTTATTTTATTTTATTTTATTTTATTTTATTTTATTTTATTTTATTTTATTTTATTTTATTTTATTTTATTTTATTTTATTTTATTTTATTTTATTTTATTTTATTTTATTTTATTTTATTTTATTTTATTTTATTTTATTTTATTTTATTTTATTTTATTTTATTTTATTAACATTGGAAAACCAACAGCTATCTTTAAATTAACAATAGGAATCTTATATAAAAACAAAAAAGCCAATTATAGGTTTTCGCCGACAAAAAGACACAATAAACAAATAAAACAGTTAAAGCACTCTTAAATAACAGAATTAGTTCGCATTATACATAGCCCTATACGTTGTAACATGACATGCAGTAACAAGTCACGTTAAAAAAGAAAAAAAATAATAATAATAAATAACAGAAAGTCGAAATACTTAGTCATTCTAGTCATAGAAAAAGTCTCGGTACAGTGATCTCTTCGCTGGATTGACACCAGTGCTAAACAGGTCAAGATCAATATCTCCACGCAGATTGTTGAATCTCTGACAAGCACGCCAGAGGAACGTATTTTGTCTGTAGTTAGTGTTTGACTTAGGGAGCGAGAATAGCGCATTATGACGCAATAACAATTTTTTGCCGATATCGAAACTGAACGCTGCGCTAGCTCGGTCAATAACTTGGTCAGTAAACCTTTTATAACCGCGTATCATCGACCGTACTTTCGGTAGGTACCTCGCGTCTATATATACTTAGCAAACGTCATTTTTTACCACTTCTCTAGGAATTCAACTTTGTGGTCCGAAAGGCATTGGACCACTGTGGGAGAAGCGGGCATAGTAATTCCCACACATGGATTTTCAGATCTTTATATTATAGGTACAATATTAATTATTGTATCTACACATGTCTCATAAACCCTCTTTACTGCGTGCAAAAACCGCACGTTACGACCAGCATAAGCTATACTACTTTGTAAAAACTGTTTTCTTATCTGAATTATGGTCGTAGTGTATCAAACACTACGACCATAATGTTTAATTTTTTGACAAATAATGATATTCAAATTTCTAACGCCGACGCCCGCCCGCATGCCGCCCCTAGTTTATCTGTGATTAAAAAAATAAAAAGTTTTCATTTCTGTCCGCAAATGAACGAAACTCGTCAGTCAAGCCGCTTGATTGATGTAGAGTCAAGCGCATGCGCATCAATTAGCCACGTCAATCACAATTTCTGTTTCTGACTTTCTGTCATCTCCGTCAAGCCGCAGAATGGGTGATGGTAGGTACCTACTACGTATCGTACTCTGTGCCTACTACGCGGTAAACGGTAAATTTTGCTTGACACCGGGACGTACTATAATATATTATCTGTGACCGGGACGCTTTACTCATTTAGTTTGTTTTGTGGTTTCGAACTTTGACGCAATACTTTTGTGTAAAATGAGCGAAGATAGTAATCAAGGTATTTCGGACACGCCGCCTGAACTCCGCGACAGAGCAATGGATATTCAAAATGACTAATTGTTCTTGCTACCAGCAAAGTCAAGAAAGCAGTAGGTACGAAAGATATTACCAAGATTTTATGGAATGGAGAATGGCGAAAAATACATCGTCCGTGTCTGAAAACGTACTTTTGGCGTACTGCGAAGAGTTGTCCACAAAATTTAAATCTACAAGCATGTGGACTATCAATTCAATGCTCAAAAGTACTCTAAATATCAAACACAACGTAATAAATTAACTGCCTTCCTTAAACAAATAAACGGTTGGAGTGTAGAAAAGGGGGCGCCAAGGAAAAAAAAACTTAGATTTTTTTTGCTTCTAGATAACCTCCCCCTTAGCGACACTCTGACCGCACCGGATACAATATATCTTATGGCAAATGCCTCGTGGTCCTCCGCGGAGTGGCCCTGTGCGCTTGCGCCGGCCGGTGTCAGCGTTTGTGAGATATAGCCGTGGCCCTATTAACTTTATAGCAGGACCTCTTTATGAGCAAATTACATCGGGCAGATACAAAATGCCCACTAGTCGTCGTCGGGGACATTTTCATTTTGTCGCTCTTGAGGGTATTAAGTACTTGTGAATGTTTGTTTCCTAACACGGCTTATTCGTAAAATGTTTGCCATATTCATTAGCAATTTTCATTTGCATCTTATTTTCTTGACTGTTAGAAGTTAACCGATTCTAATCTTTGTATATCATTGTTGCAGGTCGGATTAATATTTGGGATTATGGGAGCTCGCCGGAGACAGGAATTGTACAGTCTTATGTTCTATGATGTTCAAGACATTGAAACAGCCCTTTTTGTTACTATTCGTAACACAAATACGAAGACCAACCGGACTTTCACCATAATGGGCAATTATTGCCAGGTGGTTAAGAAATACATACAATTTCGTCCAAGTCAATGCACAGTGCCTGTTTTTTTTGTGAAATATCGAGCTGGTAAATGTATAGCACAAAAAGATGGTCTCATCAAATTTGGCTTTCTTGGCAAAACTATTGCTGAATATTTGAATCTACCAAATCCTAAAATGTACACCGGGCACTGCTTCTGCAGAACTAGTGACATAACGGCACTGAGTTGCACTGTGTTCTACAACTGTAGCTGAAGAATACATTGATGACTCAATCCAAAATAAGATTCAAATTTCAAACAAAATTCTGAATAACATTCAAAATAAAGAAGTGATTAATACCTGCCAACAACATCGACAAGACAGGACGAAGTTGGTACTACTGAACTGAACTGAACAAGCTAAACAAGTGTAGAGCAATAACTGTACAATTGAAACAGTGAATAATTATTATTATAATAAATAAATAACTTCATTTTCCCAATTTTTTGGTATTATTTTAATTATAACTACTACTAGCTCTGATCAGTGCCGCAATGCCGGTCGAACATGCGATTCCTGAACACATCAAAGAGAGCTTATGATATGTGTGTAGATAAACTAGTGTATGTAACTGTAGATAATTAGACATTAAAACTCTTGAGTGATATTATTATGAAACTCACCTTCGGCTCATTTCATAAGCCCACTCCTCGAGTTTTAATACCCTACATTATGAATCAGTCACATAAACTACTATTATCTACACACATATCATAAACCCTCTTTACTGCGTACAAAAACTGCAAGTTACGAACAGCCTATTGTTAAACTACTTGGTAAAAACTCATTTCTTATCTGAAAAATTAAACATTATGACCATAATGTGTAATTTTTCTACATATTAAGACATTCAAATTTCGAACGCCGACGCCTGACTGCGTGCTGCCCCTAGTGTATCTGAGAAGTTGGCACTACAGAACAAGCTAAACAGTGCAGAGCGACAATGCCGGTCAAACAAGGCCAAACATGCGGTTTCTGAACACATCAAAGAGAGCTTATGATATGTGTGTAGATAAACTAGTGTATGTAACTGTACATAATTAGGCATTAAAACTCTCGAGTGATTGAAACTCTCGAGTGATTGAAACTCTCGCGTATTAATGCCCTCCATTATGTAGCAGTCACATAAACTAATATTATAACCTTTGAGTTATAATGTATAATTATAACCGCGTATCATCGACCATACTTTCGGTAGGCACCTCGCGTCATTTCTAACTATTCGCATACTTTGTCGAATATTGTAAACCATCAACCATAAACTTAACCAATATTTAAAATCAACCATGATATTCAATAAACAAAATTAACCTTAACGAATAAAAATATCATATCAACTACTCCGTTCAGAGTCCGCTCCGGGCGGGAATATAACCATCAACCATTAACACTATTTAAAATTAACATTAGCGAATAAAAATATCATATCAACTTCAGTCAGAGTCTAACAGGAGAATTGACAACGTCGCGCTTTCTCTCGCTCGAGTCGAATTAACGGCAACGTCGCAGAATTAATTTTCTTAGGTAGGGCAATTTAATCAATTGTATGATAGCACACATTTTACTCATTACATACAGTTGGGGATATTTTATTCTAAACAAACGGAAGTATTATTTTTGCCGCTTATTGATTGTAGGCTCTATTTCTCTTACGATAAAACACAGTTAGTGTTGTTGATATTTTCATTCTTACAAAAGGAAGTGATATTTCAGTTAGTGTGGAGAACGGTTGAATGTGTTACTTGAATAAAAATATCAACTAATTTTTTCAACAAACAAAATAATCGATATTTTTTTTATCAACTAACCATTAACCAATAAAAAAAACCAATAATCTCATCTCTAATGTGTGTATGTCAAGTCATTACATTTTTCTTCGAGTTGGATGAATGTTCTCTCTTGCTTGTTTGTGCTATTTTGACGACTTTTGCAGTGTTTTTGGACTGTTCACGATCGCTACAACGTTGGACATTGGCTGTGTTATCTGGACTTGAGTTTGCATTTTTTTATTCATAAACCTACAAGTCAGGATAGGATACTATTAGGTCAGTGTCGGTACCAAAACCGACATCTGGGCATTCCTTCCTGGGCAGTCTTGTGACTACTCCCTAGAGGGTTTTTATGGGGAAATATTAAACTGCACATCAATAATACTGATTTGCACAGCAAATATACTGATTTTTACAGCAAAAATCAGGGCAAAATACTGCGGTAGCTTAGATGCTATAATTGATTTTGTTGTGACTCGGAACGCGCTGTAAGACTAGCGATCCATTTCTCTCGAATGACCCTTTTTAACCGACTTCACAAGAGGAGGATAAAAGGTGGTCCTGTGTGTGTTGTTCAGCCCTGTTCGATGCAGCACTACTTATATAAACACTCCATTATTATTCAGTATTCAGTTCATATTTTCATATTTTTTTCCGTGACCGAGATTAGATGACCGAGTACTACGATTTGTAGATTTTTTTTGTCTTCTACGTATTGCAATATTTCAATCACAACTTTATAGGCCGTATTTGGCAAACATATTGCTTAGAAAGCTGCATTATTGCCCGTTTGAATCTCTACATTTTTATTTTTGCCACCATATTTGTTTTCCTGTTACAAAAGTCAAAGTTTCAAGTAGTGCAGTTTTTTGTAAGTAGTTTGTGTTTGACTGTAAATCTATCAAAATTTGTAACGTGATTTGAGCATTTCTTCCGCCCCTTATCGACACTCTGACACTAATTTCACTTATGTTTCCGTCTCCGTGGTATGTAGGTACGCTACGCCATTTCAGGTTTGTTATTTTCGATTTGTTTGTTGTAGTTCTTCAGTGAGCTAGATCTTTTAAATGCTACCACAGACGAACTGAGCATCCCACCTCAGTTCCCGGCTCGTCAGTCAGATTACAAGTCAGATTACAAGCTCCTCAGCCCACTTCAGATCGATTTAATCGAATCGAATCGAAAATGGGATATTTTTGAAGTATAAGTTATGTATTTATTTTGCATAATTCTAAGATCTGATCAAATCACATTTAAACTCTTCAACCTACCTTACATTCAAATTGTCTTATATAGTGTTCAAATAAGAAATACAGGAATGAAACATTTCACTATTCACTTAGTAAAAAACTAAAAAGAACCGACTTGATCAAGCCCTATTTCTTCCTCCTCGGTCGGGATGCAAATGAAGCCTATATACATGTACACATCGTCACGTGCACATGAACAGTCCTCATCAAAACTTTTGTTACACGGAACCACAAATCAAAATGTCATCTGCGTTTATTAGTTGATTTTTTCCAAAAGCGCTAAATCGGTTTTGATGAAATTTATTTAAGACTACCTCTAAAGTATGATCTACCAATCAAAACAAGAATTATCAAAATCGGTTCATAATTGACGGAGTAATCGCGTAAAAAAACATACAAAAAAAAACAGACGAATTGAGAACCTCCCCCTTTTTGAAGTCGGTTGAAAATCGGTTCATACGTTACGAATGCAATGCAAGCAAGGTAAAGAGGGTAACACCAAAATAGCTACCTACAATATCTGAAAAAAGATCACGTTTTGCGTGCGAGCTGCGAAAAATTTGCCTTTCTATTTCTCTCTGGTTCGAGACGGGGCGGGGCGGCGGCGGCGGGACTCGGGAGTTGAATGAAAGAGCTAAAAGAGCCGAAAGAGTGACATGACGTCATTTCCTTCTTTCCATTCCACAAACTTTTCACCTCTCAAATCATCACGCACATGTTACATACAAACTACAAAAGTTTTGACGCCATGTTTTTCAGTGTTTGTTGAATGTCGGACTTCATTCGTTTGTTCGTCTGAATATCTTCACTGCTCGGTATAGAAGAGACAAGGGTCAGTCGCCACGCCAGTGATCAAAGGTAAATGAGTTGCCGTGAGTGAAACTATCATATCTCCGTAGGTAGCTGCGGCGATATGCTGATAGCCCCAAATAGAGTAGGTAACGAATTACCCAGAGGGTCGTTAAGGGGATGGAACCGGCACCTTGTATTTTTTTTAAATTGCCTTTTGAAGCCGCCGACCAGGCGGCCTTAGCGAAAAAAAAAGTACGTTTTTCGCTTGGCGCCAGGGCGCCCCCATATCTACATACCAACCTTAATTTTGCAATGGAGTCTGTCATATCTAGACTCGGCCACCGGACATGAGTAAAGGAGAGTGTTGTTGAATTGTGTTGTTGATATACCTCGCACCACGAATTAAAAGCAGCACTGGGCGAGACGTTGGCGGGAATTACTGCGCATATGTACAGGTTTTGAAAAGTGACTACTTCAAAACCAGTGACGCATTCAAGGCCACCGCTCATAACTCGTTGCGCGACGTATACCCAGATAGGACGGCAAAGCTCAGCGGAGGCTACTTACCAATATCAATCAAGTGGGTCAGACTTTTGTCTATTGTTCTGTCATCTTCATCTTTTCCAGGTTATAGTGCCTGTACCTGGCTCTTATTACATCAATGTGGTGTGTAAGGCCTTTAGAATCTTCTTCTATCTTCTGGCTCCAAAGT
The DNA here is from genome assembly GCA_949825045.1 of Argyresthia goedartella. Lineage (NCBI taxonomy): Eukaryota > Metazoa > Arthropoda > Insecta > Lepidoptera > Argyresthiidae > Argyresthia > Argyresthia goedartella. The sequence goes on along the minus strand of OX463834.1, from coordinate 786,511 downwards.
GGCGTAGCTCCACTCCTATCCAGGGTTGTGAAGGTTTACCTGTTATTAAACACATCATCTTACACTCCCTCTATAACACCAATTGTCATGGTCCTGTGCTAACTGTATGCAGCGCCGTAACCTTTGACTGTATGTTATTGGACCATGAAAAACGGCTTAAAGTGGGTACAGTTGTGGCTCTGCCAGCCCATATGGGAAAAGTTGTGACTTTGTTGTTGTAGAATGATAGGGCTTGTGGTCTCCAGGCATTAATGAGTCTTCTAATCTAACTATGTGGAGGTTGGAGGTCAGGTGTCCTTAGTTGTGCCTGTTCCCATTAATTAATTATTAAACACATGCAATATGTCAATTTTAGAGACTTTGTGAGGGCTGGATAACATCAGTCAACACCAATTCCCACAAGATTCAGGAGTAGGAGATGAGCACAGAAACCCACCTCCTGAGGGATACTTGCAGATGATGAAGAAGATGATAGATATGATATGATTGAGGTAAGCTTAACACTATAGCGGTCAGCGAATTCCCAAGAATATGTCAATGAAGAAGTCATAGTGACGCGGATTCCATAGAATTCGTTCCTTGATCCTCTGTTTTGGACGGAAACTATAGAATTCGCATTTCCATTGCAGTTATAGGTAGCCCTGTTCTTTGTGTCCATGTAGGTACTTCCACAGGTTGGATAGTGTCATATTAGACCATTTTCGCACACATAGAAAAATTATCTCTTCCTTCTCACTCGCTCCTTCAGTTTCCCATACAAAAATGTGTCCAAAACGTAATACTTGACATTCGGTCATCGTCCGCGAAAGAGTTAAAAACATATTGTTACCCTGACCATGTGTGTGACGTTGCTGTTTATGGTTCCCTTAACACAGGGTATTGTGGGGCCAGAAGCAATGTATGTACCTGCATATAAATCATTATTTGTTAATTTCAGACAGCTTTTTAGAACGCTAGCTCATCAGGGGTCATCACCCAGGGATACAACTCGACGATAGAAGAAGATGGCTGCACCAGAAGTGATGCTTAGAGGAAGATGTATGTGCTGGGATCTCATGAAGCGACTGATAGTGGATTTGTCTAGACAGCAGGTACAAGCAGGCAAATACATACTGGGAGGTAAGTTATGATTACTAACTACTTAATTTATGCCACTGTGCCATGTTTTATTGTCTCAATCAGCTGTAACCTCTACCTCTCACCTCACCTTACCCTATGTGAGACAGAGGTCACAGCTCAGAGCTAAAGAATATCGCCAAGGCTTTTAGAACAAGGTAGAACAATCAGTTTTCTCTAGGCTCTCTAGGTCATAACTAGGATATTGATATTTCAAAGCTTACCTTTAAATCTTTATTTTTTATGGATTCTGGGACAAGCTGTTCACCCATGGTGAGGTGAAAGGATACTTGTAGCTCTAGTATAGGGCACTAGGCGTACCAACACATTCCACATGCTGACTATGTGTTTCAATCTTACTTCAGGCAATGACTTAAATCCAATCTACTTACTTGAGAGTAACTTCATGAAATATACTCAGGAATCCAAGATTTATTAATTGTAAAAAATATATATATTAATTGTTATAAATAATTACAAAAGTCTTGAGTTAGATTAACTCCAAACAATCCCGTCATTTAAGTAATCTTGAACATTGTAATGTCCCTTTTTATACAGTCGCTTTTACATGGTTTAAAAATTGCTCAAATGGCAATTTCAAAATCTCATTTGAATTACTGGGTAAACATGATCGTTACGGGTCCTCAGCTGCCCCTATGGGGAATGCCGGTGACATTATGTTGTAACTTCGATGTACACCAGTGTTGTGTACAATGATACACACACATACATACATACACAACAAACTCTAACATGCACTATAACCCACACACTCTTATATCTAAACCGCTGATATCTAAACTAAAATAACATAGTAGTCAAATGTGTTTTCACACATTTCTGTACCTCGAGAGGTTGAGGCCAGGAGATCCATGGCACTGGTTAAACTTATTTTAGACTCCTGTCTCCCTAAACTAATCACTAAAATGGATTTGCCTACTAACTGTAAATACTGCGTTTTTGGGAGAAAATAAATCAATTTCGATTTTTATCTGCAGTTTCAGGGTCCGAGAGCAGTCCATGCAGAGCCCTCATCTGATGATATGAACCGTCGAGTGGACAACCGAGTGAGTACTGCCTATTGAAACATACTTCTGTGCTGCCTGGCGGGGGACAGCATGCATACATACATACATATCAGCTGTTGCAATGATGGTTTTGCAAGATTAAATAATTTTCACGCCCTTGAGATAGTTCTCAGCTCTGTAGCCAAGTTGCATTCGCTAACTATCACTTGATACTTAGTGCGACAAACTTCAAACCGCATACATCTTCTTAGCGTCGTAGTGAGTGATTGAGCTAGCGGATGCACTTAGTTAGCTAGGGGGGCTGAGGCATACGTCTGTTCTCAATATTTATTGGTATCTTCATACAAGCCGGTTTTTGATTTGCCCCTTCACAAGTTAAGTCATGTACTTCAATAACTGATGATTTCTCCGCATTTCAGCTTACTGCGAGCAAACAAGGAATAATTCGAGAATGATTTCGGGTTCGGCAGCGAGCGGAGCCTCGGGACGTCGGAGCTGCTGCTGCTACTGCTTCTCAAGGTTAGTTATCTTGATCCTTACCGTGTAGAAACTACTTCGGCATATCAGATTTGTTTCGACTATTTTTAACTCGTTTTTATTAGAATAACTCTGTAAAGGAATCTTGTAAGTTAAATTTGACCCACTTACTGGTTTCCAGTTGAGCTAAAATTTTAATAATTATAAAAGTTAGGTGACTATGCAATAATATGATACCATCCAGCTGATCTGATGATGGAGCCGGATGGTGGTCACAGGAACTCTGAAATAGTACATTACTTCAGAGGGAAGAAAGTGACAGTTCCATACCGAGATTATGGCATTTGCGCCACGAGCTTGCGAGGGGCGCAAACCATTTGAGGTATGGAACTGTACTTTATCCTGAGGTATGTATAGTGCTTTTTATTACACCTACGAGGAAAATTATAGACATAAATGCATCCATATTTTACAAAAAACAAAGATAAATGCTAAATCAATCGAAGTTTTTGCGAAAATGCGCGGGCTTTTCCTTTTTTTATTCGCCCGTTTCTGGAGTAGGCTAAGATCATAAGGTCATGCAGCCACTTCTTCCGTGATTCCGCGCGTTTTATATACAAAAATAATTTCGTTTTTAATTTTCTGTATGCACCAAGGAGGTTAGTAACTGGTAAAAAAAAACTGTATGTGGCCAGTAACAATTTACTTGAAATTTAATTAGTAGACAGTTAAAGTCTCTTTGCAGTATGACTGCTGACAAATAAAAAAAAAAACCGGGTATGTAATGGAATTTCATACATACTTCCCACCCTTGGGTCGGAAGGATTTTCATACAAACTTCCATACCTTGGGATGAAAGGATTTGAAGGGCGGGATAAAGGCGTTTCTTCCCTCTAATTGGTATAATTAGTATGTATTTTCAGAGCAGGTGTGATAAAAACAAAATAACGCAACCCTACCGAGTTTGGGCTCTTTAGAATCGTCTTGGTGATCAGTTGATGGATTAGTGAGGGTATAGAGCTGATCTGATGATGGAACCTGAAGGTGGGTAGTGGAACTCTTCGACGGCTTCTAGTAAACCCTTCGAGTTTGGAGTCGTTTGATTTGTTTAACGTGACATACAGATAAACTGGCAGAATAGGTTTAACATTTTCTCATCAGCGCCAATCCTCTCAGTCCTGTGACATCAGCACTCAGCGAGGTCCCGTCGACTTGGTGATATTGTCGGACCATTCAAACATAAACATTTATATAAAAGGCACACACATTGATTCTGGCCCCACACTAGGATACCCTGTGTCGTGGGAACCACATATAAACATTGGGCGTCCGTCATAGACATTTCACATGTAACTAAAGAGTTGTTTTGCAATTATAGGCTGTATGTTGATGACCGGTGTAGCGGGTAGTGAGCCTGCCTACGAAGCTGACGGTCCTGGGTTCCAATCCCGGTAAGGGCAAATATTTGTGTGATGAGCGTGAATATTTGTTTGTTAGTCTTGGATATTTTCTATGTACCTACATGTACATAACAAGTTTAGCATAATCTCCACCGATGCCACTGAGCCTTAGATGTGGTGAATACATGGAGGAGTTGTGGGCTCTTATCACAAAAAATATACTCCTGTTCAACATTTGTCTTAAGACAAAAATGTATGGGATTTGACGTTTGTATTGTTTGATTAGTAAATGCAACTTGGCTACGGGGCAGATAGCTATCTCAATGGCGTGAAAATTATTTAATATACATATGTCTGTCCTCAACATTAATTAGTATCTTCTTACAAGTTCGCCGGTTTTTGGTACTTCTGATTTGCCCCTTCACAAGTTGAGTCATGTACTTCAATAACATGATGGTTTCTCTGCGTTTCAGCTCACTGCGGGCGACGTGGCCTGGCATGAGCGGAGCCTCCTCGGGACGCTGGAGCTGCTGCTGCTGCTGCTGCTGCTGCTGCTGCTGCTGCTGCTGCTGCTGCTACTGCTTCTCAAGGTTAGTTATCTTGATACTTACCGTGTAGAAACTATTTCGACATCATTAGATTTGTTTGCATGCATACAGTCCATAGGCCAGACCTGAGAAATACGTTTGTGTGAGTGCTCCCATCCGTATAAGACTGCGACGACATGGGCAGCGACGTGCCAAGTAGCCCAATGACACGGGCACACTCGCTCTTCATTGCTTCTACAACACAGGGTATCCTAGTGTGGTGCCACTAGGATACCCTATGTCGTAGAAACCAGAAACAATGACAGCACACATATATCCAAGACCTGTTTTTTTTTCTTTATCCCCAGCCGGGGATCGCACCCGGGACCTCTCGCATGGTAGGCAAGTCACAACCGCAGCGCCACCGAGGTGGTCCTCACAGTGCTCGTATAATACTGGCGCCACTCACAGAGTAAGCGAGTAGATGCCCTCCATTTACTATACGGGGCTATTATCCGCGAACAATGAAAGTGAGTGCGCCGACACTCACTCCTCACTCCTCACTCCTCACTCCTCACTCCTCACTCACACGATCGTTTTACTTTGTATAACTGAAACCGATACAGTTGCGACGGTACAAGCAATTTTTAAAAGACATCTACAAATCAATCTGTGGGAGTTTCTACGCCCTCCTTCTCCCACAGTGGTCCAATGTAGAGAAGTGACAAAATATGACGTTTGCTAAGTATATGTATATGTAATAAAGAACTTTGACTTTGATTTGAGGCAGGTCGGCACAAAAAGCAGCACAAAAGTGGCTGAAGGGCGATTCGCGTCGAGTCGCCTCGCATCGCGTTCCACTTTGAAAATATACAATAAATTAGCTCAATTGTGTTATCCATGTCATATAACAAATTTAAATGAAATTCATTATATTATTTTAATTTTATAGGAGAAGTATCTGATATTTTTTTAAGCGAGTCATACACTGAATGAAAGATTAACCGAACTAGAGTTAGGTTAGACTTTTGTTATAAATAAACAAAATTTAAATTAATTGAAGAAAGTAGTTTAGTAACGAATCTAAAACCTGTTTTGTATTTTTTTATTTGGTATGCATTAAAACAATTTTTTGTTACTGATAACATAATTAATGTAGACAAACTAGCGTTGTTGCAGCAACTAAACGCTGCCCACAAATCACAATGCTCTAAGCTTACATACTACTTACTAAATCCAACATGCTAAGTTGTTTTTACCAATTTGTTAATTTGATATCTATCAATCTACACTTATCAACAATCTACAAAACTTTTGATTACTATTTAGAATTAAGTTTTGTTAGTCATAATTCATATCATTCATTTAAGTATTTTCAATTAACCTGATATGCTTACAACTATACTAACAGTTTCTCAAATTCAACTGAAGTTTTTTTACACTTAACCGTTGGGTTAAGGCTTGTCATTTAAATAATTTTTAAATAATTATAGAAACCTAAGGCTGAAAAAAGATAACAAAATCGGTGCTATAACTAATCACATGGTTGATCTTTTTTTCGACACTTGTCTGGAAAATTTGTTCGGTTTCTTGTTCTGAGAGATACACTAAAATATTAACAGTGTTTAAAATTACACATGTATTGTTTTGGTTACCAATTACCGAACTGGTCATTTTGTTGGTAATAATAACCAAACAATTTTCTTACATACTGACTGTTCTAAGCAAACTCAATATAACGGCGAAAGTTTACTTTTAGTTCGATAGATGTCGTAGTATGTATTTTAGATCGCGATATGGTTTTGTTACCGAGAAATGTATATAAACCAATAGTTATTTGTGTCACAAGGGAGCAAAATTATGTATTCACGGCGAGGGCGGTACATTGAATCCAGAGTGAAGGGAAATAATCCTGAGCGTAACGAAGGATTCAAGCGTTAACGCCCATGACGAAATAATTTTGCTCCTGAGTGTCACATTCACATACAACTTTTCACACCGACTATGAGGAAAATTTAAACTAAATGCTCTAAAAATATATATAAATTATACTTTCACCACTTTTACAGTAATCGAACAACGTAAACAAAACTTTTTTTTTATAATGGCGGATTGTGAAGGATTAAGGAAAGGTCACCAAAGATAAAATATTCCTGTATACTTTTACTAATGTGTAAAAATAATCGAATAAAATATTACAATCGTTTCGGATATCAATTATTCATTATATCACAATAACAGTCATCGATTGTTTTGATTTCAGTAAAACATATAATTTATTGTGACATATTTTTTAAATATTATGAATAATTCATAAATTTTCATTTAACGTTGTTAAAGTTAAAACTTGAAACATGTTCGTTTTTAATCGACTACGTCATCGTAGTCAATTGTAATGTAATTTCATAATTACATTCGATTATTTTGATCTGTGTTCAATTGGCACATTGCGGAAATGCTAAATGCCAATTAATAAATTAAAAAAGTAGCTTGAACAGAAAAGTAGCATTTTGCTCCCTCTCGTCGTGGGGCAAAACTTACTTTTCCGAATGAAAGGTGTGAAAAAGTATTTTGTGTATCGTTAAACACCATAATATCATATACACATATATATCGCCCAAAAGGGCAAATTGCAGGTAGAGAGCCTTCAGCATATACCGAGGCCATGGCTCACATTAAACTTTTAGTAGGACAACTGTAAACACAAAGGTGTTGTTTGTAGTCCGTATAGCACACGAGCTGGTGCCCGCTCAATATGTGGGGACCCGGACACAGCAGGGAGTCTGACTCCTGGTCATGGGCAATTACATTTTTTTTCCCTCCAAAAAAAAAAAACATCGTTAAACAAATATACCAGATCAAGTGGTCAAGTAACAAGTTGGTTGTTTTATTTAACTTCTACTTAGTTACAGCTTACAGTGTTCCAAAATCAGCCAAGTGATATATCGAAGTTCTTGAATTTTACACTGACAAATCCTATTGTAGCCTGTAATCAAAGATTTGATTACCAGTTACCTAACTGAAACTTTGATTATAATGAAACAGTTTTGTTATCATCAAACAGTTAGCTTAGAAAAAGTAAAACAATGAAGTTAATTTTAACAAAAATAGTTAAGCTTCAAGTATCTCAACACAACTAAATGAACCTGGTTCTGTTATTAGTACGAGTAAGTCATAGTTCGCAAGTCTTTAAATTAGGGCTTACTAGTAACAAACTTTTGGTTACTGGTAAATAAAAAAATAAAACAGTGTAAAAACTCGACCTAGTTATAATATCTAAAGCGAGCTATAACAGGAAACAAAAAGCCCAAAATTTAAATCTTTTTAATGTGGACATTTTGTATCGAAAAAGTGTCTGTGGCGTGGTTGTGGTCTGTGTGCGGAGAGACTTACCCCTAGTGTGCTGAGGGGTTCACCTTCCGTCATCTCTCCTTGCCGAGTGTTTCACTAAGATGTAAATTGTCGATTTTGAATTGAATCTTTATTTTCTTTGTTACAGGTAAGCAAACAAGTTTTAACCAGCAACTTTTCACGCAGCACCTGACTCCGACAGCATATGTAACCAAAGCGGAAGCAGGCCTATGTTGTGGCCATATTATAGGATTTATCATTTCATAAAAGGGTCAGAAAGGGTTGAATTTGATGAAAAATTTATTTTTATAAGCATTTTCAACTGTTTTAAAAAGGTAGGTGGTTCTCAATTCGTCTGTTTTGTGTGTGTGTGTTACGCGATTACCTACTGCGTCCATTATGAACGGATTGTGATGATTGTTGTTCAGATTGCTCGGTCATACTCCCATATATTATCAAAATTGATAGCGCTTTTTGAAAAAAAAAATACAATAAATATATACACATATAAGTTTTAGTTTGTGGTCCCGCCGTGCCGCACAAGTGATAATAATAATGATAATGATAATACCTTGGACACTATTTACACACATTGATCTAGCCCCAAACTAGGATTCCCTGTATCTTGGGTACTAGACAACGATACACATAATTATATAGATAAATATTTAATACTTAGATAGATAAACAACCATGACTAGGGTACAAACATACGTTCTCATCAAACAAATATTTGCCCCCACCGGGACTCGAACCCGGGACCCTTGGTTTCGTAGGCAGCGTCACTGCCGACTCGGCCATTCGGGTCGTCAAGTGTTGATGAGGAGTTCTCATTCGCATCTCGACCGGGGCGGAAGACATTGCGCTTCAACTTGAAGTCAGTTTTTTAAGTTTTTAACTTGGTGAATTATTATTCAGTAGGTACTTTTGTTTTTAACACGCTTTTATTAGCTTGGGTTGTATGTATGTATGTATCTATGTATGTAACGGAATCTTTGAACTTAATTTTCACCAGTTTCCAGAAGTCTGATTAATTTGAAACTTTGCCGAAACTTTGAAGGACCGATGACAATGCAATAATTTGATAACAGTTTCCCATTATCCTTATTAGGACGGCCAGGATTAATAAATTCTTTTATAGATCCTCTGTAGTAGAGTAAAAGGGACAGAGCGAGGGCGCGATCTGCGCATGCCTGCACTTTCGGACTTATTCTTTCGCTCGGGCACTCGGTACTATGGAGTGTAGAGACTCTGTACTGTACACGCCATTTTTGGTATAGTACAACGGAGACAAAAACGTTTTCAGGATAATTGCGTTCTCACCTTGTTCATTCTCTATGCATGCGTAGGTATTAATGTGACTAATATACGCAAATTACTGTATTATAATATTCATAAAATATATAATATGATAACCGTGACTCACAAAAGGCTTTTTAATCACAACAAAATAATCAGAACATAAGTTTTAATCAATTTATTTTACGGGAAAAAATTTGGTAAGCTCCAATGCTTTGAAATTACAGCCGGTAAGGAAGGAATTTAATACGATCAAAAAATTTGTAATTATAAAGTCTTATTGATTGGAGTACAAATAACGCATATGAATTCGAAAAAAACAAGACCGGAACTTTAATTAACTAGACTTGTCGAAAAATCGCTGATTGCGTCTTAATTGTGTCAGTATATTCCACGGACATCTTTCTCCGTGACAAGAGTATCTATCCCGATTACTTCTGTATCGCGTACGATTTCTGCATAGCTTTGGTCTTACAGTCGATAAGGAAGGAATTAATTATATTTAAAACATATCATAAATTCTCACCGACTAAAAGATAAATAACAAATTCTAATTCAGAAAACTGGAACTGCTGAGAGACGAATGTTGCCATTAATCCTGAGTTAGGCTTCGACCGTCCACAAGATGCAAGGTTGTACAGTCGATCATGCAGTCATTTATCTAGGCTCGCGACTGTTTGCTGCTGGACAAGCTTATGTAGCACTTAGTCGTGTAAGATCTTTAGACGGTATTCGGATTGAAGAACTCGATTGTTCTAAGTTAACAGGAAAAACCCCATGCAACAGTGAAGCTTTGAATGAAATGATGAGATTGCGAAATAATTTGTGAGAAATTTAAATACCACATGTCAACAAATAACTAATTGATAAATCGAACTAAAAATGAAAATAAATAATAGTTTTAAAAAACTAAAAAAACACGCTTTTAAAGCTAACCGAACTAAAAATTAGAAAATAATTTTTAATTTCAGAGAGTTTATAATATACTGTATTATAAACTCTCTGAAAGCGTGGGGTGCATTTTACTACTTTTCATAACTCTCCTCTGATAGATAGTTGCCAATAGAATGGTTGTTACATTTACTTTATCAAGCACCCCACGCTGTTTACTCTGAATTGAATTCTTTTGTTAATTACTTAAACTTTATTATAATTTTATTTTGAGGTGATAAATTCTGATTGATTGTTCGATCTTCTACTACTGTATTATAAACTCTCTGAAATTAAAAATTATTTTCTAATTTTTAGTTCGGTTAGCTATAAAAGCGTGTTTTTTTAGTTTTTTTTAAACTATTATTTTTTGTGATAGACATGTCAAACTAACACGAAAACTATTTTAGTCATCACCATAGCTACCGCAGTGTTTTCCCCTAAAAGTTTTCTTAATTCAATGTAAGTTCTAATTCAACCATTGTAGAGCTTTTCACGATATAGTCAATTCTACGATATGATTACGTTAGGTTGTTGTGGCCGCAACATGTGCAACCAGAAAGGCAAATAAACTTTAGCAGGGCGGCGGCGCTGGTTGCGTTGTTCGGTAAAAAGTAAAGATAGCTAAATATAAATGATAAATGTAAAACACCTCCGACACAATAACGAACACCTCTGTGGCGCTGCCTGCCATGCGAGGGGTCCCGGGTTCGATGCCCGGCTGGGGGTAAAGACAAAAATGTAACGGTATTAAGACGCTGATTAAATAAATATGGGGTGCTGTTTTCATGTGTTTTTCAGGAAATACTGGGCAAATCGTAATTAATTTCTGGTATATGTAATTTGACTATATAATCTAGAGATTCTTAATTGGAAAACATGTTTGGATAAAATTTTCTCGATAGAAAATAAATACAAAGTCAACCCTTTTTTTATGGTTTTATCCTATTTCACCGCAGTAGTAAGTGAATATGACTGTGTGATAATTGCAATGTATGAACAATTGTTATTTCTAACGATTTTCAATTTGAAAGTTAATTCCCTGAAATAGTTTATTTTTTATGATTTTTTTTACGTTTTGGCGCTTACGTTGTTTCAGATTAGTCGCGAGTGCATTATTGGCATCCCGCTTTTTCTTATTCGCGAGTAATTATTGCATCTCACTTCGCATAATGTTCTCCTATATGTTGTGTATTTAGTAGTTTGGCGAAAACACTTTTACTTGTATTTATGCACAAAGCATCACTGCTATCAAATTTATCCTTTTTTGTTTTGGGTTTGCTGGAAGAAATCTCTTGTTAGAGATAAAAGTTTGCCTTTGTCTTTTGTTGAAGCTTGTAATATGAATATTCATGTGCAATACAAAAGTAAGAAAAACGTACCCGTAATAATAAAATAATAAAAAACAGGTCTCGGATGTTTCTATGTCTTGGATGTTACTGTTGCCAGTTCCCACGATACAGGGTACCCTAGTGTGGGGCCAGAAGCAATGTCAATGCAAGTATGTGACTCTAAATAAATGTAAAGTTTATGGTATAATAAATGAATGAAAATTTGTTATCTCCTTGCTAAGCTGTTAAGTTTCGAAGCACTGAAACGATTTGAATAAAACATGTCTGATAACCATCGCAGGCAGTCGGGCTACCGCGATCTACAGTAAACCGCATTACCATTACATTACCGCAATACCTACACATCTTGTAACAATAACTTAGCACAGTTAGAAATTATCATATTAAATGTCAGTAATCATGACATCCTAATTAATTTATCCAATAATAGCACGTGCGGCTGCTTTGTAAACTTCCTTTTCCGGTACAAATATTATTTTGTATTATTTATCTGAACTTCCGTTTCCCAGTGATAATATTTTAGGTATCATGAAATCCTACTAAATGTGTTCAATACGTCTTTTCCGTTTGCTCTTTAAACTTCCTTTTCCGGTTGCTCTTTAAACTTCCTTTTCCGGTATAAATGTTTATTTCACATTTCTGTATTTCCGCTTTCCAGTAATAATATTTCAAGTATCAATGTGTGTGTAACCTTATTAATGATGTGGCAAATGTTTCCTTTATCTAATTTTATTTTATACATTTTATTAATTTTTTGAATTTTGTTTGACTTGTAATGTATATTACCAATAAATGATGTCTTATGTCTTATGTCTTATCATGACATTCCACAAAATTAATTAATTAAATATTTAAATGTCCTTTTCCGGTTCTTACGTGAATTGTACATTGATATAATGACAGCTTAGTCAAATATGATTAGTATTTAAACTTCCGTTTCCTTTTCGAATATTACTTTTGCATAAATCAGTGAAAATCTCAGGCAACATCCGTTTGTAAAATAAAGCGGATGTGCGTATTATATAAGAGGGATTATTCATGAGAGCTGTTGTATCGATTATCTCTCTATTTCGTTATGAATGTTTGGGAAGACAACCAACTCCGAGAAAACTCTGTTCGTCAGAAATAAAACAAGATCGAAATTCTTCCGCCTCTTAATCCGACCTCCGCCACATACGTTGGAGAATAACATGTACATCTCTGGTGATGTAAAATAGTGTTAAGTTCTGTTGACGAGATCAAATGACCACCGTTTTTCGCCATTCCTGTCTGCTAACAAATTTGTAATTTTTAACATCCGACGAAAGTATGTTCCTGTGATAGTTGTTTCCCCGCTTGATCTACATCTCCTGGCCGACCGTGGTTCGCCGGAAGAAATCTCTTGTTAAATACAAGCTCGCCTTTGTATACTTTAGTTTTTTGTATGTGTTAATAATTGCAGTACAATAAAGAAATACTGAAATTAAAGAGGGTTGTTATAAATGTGAAGCGTCTGTCTGTGTCTGCGTGTCACTCGCCGACGACGGATGACGCTAACAGTATCCCTTTCCGAGTTCTGATTGTGTCCCTTCCCTCGCCAGGTTCCCGCCCTCCCGCCCTCCCGCCCTCCTGCCCGCCCTACTGCTCCACCGGAACACCCTCCGCGTAGCTGCTTGCTGCCGGTACCGTTGCTCCTCCGAGGCAGAGCGGTTCAACACCCGGACCAATGTAAAACATGCCTCGCGTGCGGTCAGTTCACGTTGACGGGGTAACAACTCAATTCAGTCTGATTATTTTGAAACCCGGCCGAATATAGATGGCAGTTTGTGATACTGTAAGTACGCTGGGTATTGTGATATTTGTTTGGTGAACAATGTCTACGCCTCTGATACATTACCTTTCCTAATACTTACCTTACACCTGTCGTAAATACTATCGCCCCTGGCTGCGGGGGGGGCGTGGTGTAAACTAGATTTATGTTAAGAGTGTGTTGTTCTTGTTCTATTTGTTTGAAATTGAGCCATGTCTGCGTTTTGTGTTAATATATAGTGTGAATATCTTGGGACGTCTTTTATAATTGAATAGCGAATGTACACACTGCTGCACAATTAATGACATACAAGCGCTGTTGTGCTCATAGTAAGACAGCGACGCGTCGCTTTGAGTGGGTCTGTCAACATTTGAGTTGGCAGTTGTGCATCGGGTCTCTTGATAGATCACACAAGTCCACACAATGCCAGTATTCCCCTCTACTTATAGTGAGTGCCGCGTCGTAAGTGTGCATCAGAATGCCATCAGAGAGCCTCCCGCGTCTATAATGCTTCCAGTTCAAACGGCGGCGTCAGGGTTTCGTGTGTTTATTGTAAAGCCGTGCGATGTCGCGATGTAGGAATATGGAACAGCGCCATCTACAGGATGTCTCACGCACCAGTTGAGATGCGGCGGAATAATAACCAGAGGCACATGGCAGTTGTGCTGTCCGACATGTAGGCTGTAGGCGGGGTAGGTTGGGCGCGCAATACTTTACCGGCGAGTGATCTCACAAATACAACTATATTGACAATCAAATTCGAAAATTACGATTTCGTACAAGTAATGGTAATTAGAGTAATTACGGGAAAGGCATTTATGATGAAGTTTGTATAACCAGTAAGGGGTTGCCAGAGCTACAAGATCAGACAACAATCACGGGTCTTTTTAATGTAACATAGGGAAGTGAGTGAGTAGTGGTGAACATATCTCGACTCTTATTCTTTAGTAGTAACATGAGGAGATGAAAAGTTTTTGTTCATGAAATAAGTAATGATAAACGGAAGTTCATCTACTTACGATACTCTTAGATAGGATTAGAAAGATAGGAAGTTAACTCTGATGAACGAAACTCTCTAGCACTTCATGCTATGTCTTTTGTGTAATATGTTGGACTTCATTGAATTCATTTAAATAATAATTTTATTACCCGACTACAGCGACCGCCAAAAGGAAGGGTAATGATTTTGGCAGTCTATGTATGTATGTGGGTGGGTATGTATGTATGTATGTCCACTCGTAGCGCCTAAACTACTGAACCGATTTTAGTAAATGAGGTGTCAATAGATTTGTAATAATTCTGCGGGTGACATAGGCTATGTAGATCTGATGTGGCGCCCTCTAGCGGCCATGAAAAACTTTGTTTAGTTAGGTAAATGTTTGGTACTCATGAACTATGATAGCTAGAGAGTTGAAATTTTCACAGATGATGTGTTTCTGTTGCCGCTATAACAACAAATACTAAAAACAATAAATAAATAAAATATAAGTTAAAAAAAACTATAACCCGACTACGTGAGTTAAGAGGTTTAAAAAGTGCGAAACAAGGAAATAATTCAGAAAGAAGTCAAGAAATGCGAAGGTACAAAAATGGTCGAAGTAGAGCCGTGGTCGCACCCTACTGTATCTCACAAATGTGCAAAAAATCATTTACCATTGTAACTACAGCCTTTTCCAAGGTATAACTGCAAATAACATTTTTTGTATGGGAGCCCCCTTTTATTTTATATGTAGGATATCACAGCACTTAAGTATATTAGAAGTTAACTAAAGTGTTTTCTTACATGGTATCTAATCTATTTTGAGATGATGACTATGATATACCCGACCGATTCATGTCATGGCGACTACTCCGACTCTTCAGCTCTCTCAATTTTGATAGGGCTGAAATGAACGTGTACAACTGTACAGCTGCTGGAAGTCCATTAGACTTTTGACTCACGTAATCACTTGTAACCAACATCTGTGTAAGATTCAGTAGACACAACAACAAACCTGGTGGAATCGTTCGGTACATTATTACCTATTCGCTTTGAGTTTGCCGGTGCTGGTAGTTTCAATGGACCGACTGGATTAAAAATCTAGTGACGAATGAGAATACAGTAGGTGCGACCACGGCTCTATCTCGACCATTTTTGTACCTTCGCATTTCTTGACTTCTTTCTGAATTATTTCCTTGTTTCGCACTTTTTAAACCTCTTAACTCACGTAAGTCGGGTTATAGTTTTTTTTAACTTATATTTTATTAATGTAACATAGGGAAGTGAGTGAGTAGTGGTGAACATAACTCGACTCTTATTCTTTAACATGAGGAGATGAAAAGTTTTTGTTCATGAAATAAGTAATGATAAACGAAAGTTCATCTACTTACGATACTCTTAGATAGGATTAGAAAGATAATATTCTCGATAGGAAGTTTACTCTGATGAACGAAACTCTCTAGCACTTCATGCTATGTCTTTTGTGGATTATGTTGGACTTCATTGAATTCATTTAAATAATAATTTTATTTTCTCATAACTGTTATTATGTAATGTTTCGGTCAAAAGTGCGATAGATGTATTCGCCTCTTGTGGCGCCGCGCCCGGGGCTCGTTCTACACACCGACTCTTGTGGCGCCTCGCCCGGGGCTCCGGGGCTCGCGCTACACACCGACACTCGCCCGGGGCTCGCGCTACACACCGACTCTTGTGGCGCCTCGCCCGGGGCTCCGGGGCTCGCGCTACACACCGACTCTTGTGGCGCCTCGCCCGGGGCTCCGGGGCTCGCGCTACACACCGACTCTTGTGGCGCCTCGCCCGGGGCTCCGGGGCTCGCGCTACACACCGACTCTTGTGGCGCCTCGCCCGGGGCTCCGGGGCTCGCGCTACACACCGACTCTTGTGGCGCCTCGCCCGGGGCTCCGGGGCTCGCGCTACACACCGACTCTTGTGGCGCCTCGCCCGGGGCTCCGGGGCTCGCGCTACACACCGACTCGTGCATCTGTTGTTCGCGGTCCAGATCCTACAACAATGTACTATTGTTCTCGGAAGTAAATGTATTCGGTTACTTGGAAACTTTGTGTATCGTATAATGTTTTGGTTTGTTTCTTTTGTTACCCGTGTGTCATTCATTGACTTTTTGATGAATTAAAAGATTTTTATGGTTAGAGTTATGACGTCATAAATTTTATGTAGGTATGTTTTTTTTTTTTTCTGAAACCTATCGTGTGGGGTATCAAATTAAAGAGCTTCATGAGCCGGTTCTAAAAATATACGACATCGTTAACTTTCGGCCGCCTGTTTACTAAAAATCCAAGTTTTTTTTTCATAACATACCAAGTTTGGACTCCTCGAAGTAGGCGACGGATTAGTAAAGAGGATTTATACAGACCATGAGAGTGAGTGAAATAGACTACAACTATTTTCGTGGAAAGTAAATGGATTCTATTTTAAATCGCAAAAGGTAGTTTACAAAGTTATTGTGGTGTGGCTACTTTCTACTTGATCTTGATTGAATCTAAAATACTTACCTATAAATTGGTTCACAGTCCCCCCTGTTAGCGAGTTCTACTACCCACAGGGCCACTAGTGAGTTAATTGTAGTATTCTAATGGTAGTGAGTCCCTCGCTTCACGGAGCTGCAGCTGCTCCCCGCCCCCGGCCGCGGTCCAGTGAGGCGCGGCGCGCGCCAGCGCGCCGCGCGCCGGGGAGGAGTCACACGCGATTGTTTGTTTTTGTCAGCTCCCGACGCCGCCTCCTCGCCGCCGCCGCCCCGCCCCCCGGCGCGCGCGCAGCCGCGGTGAGTACCTGCTCAGTACATACATATACCCATCTTCTATTGTACTGTACTGTACAATTGTACATAAGGAAAGTAGTTCCACGTTCACTTCGAGTCGGGTAATCCAACTACTATTATAAACGTGAAAGTAGCGATATTTAGATGTATGGATGGATGTTTGAATGTTTGGATGTTTGAATTTTAAATGTTTGAGTTTTGTAATGCTTGGATGTTTTAATGTTTGAATGTTTTAATGTTTGAGTGTTTCTGCCTCAATCACGCTAAAAAGGCTGAACGGATTTGAATGAAATTTCGTACAGAGATAACCTATGAGTTATATTAGCGTAATAATACATTTTATCCAACTGCAAAAGAAGGAGGGTAACGTTATCCCAGTAAGTGATGATTTCTAGGAAAACGCAAATGAAGTTGCAGGCATGAGCTACTTGTAATAATAAATAGCAGTTATATATGCCACTTGCAACACCCTCATTACTAGCTACTGTGAACTAGCTACATTTTATTTGTGTTTTATTTTTAATCGACTTAAAAAAAGAAGAATATTCTC
Organism: Argyresthia goedartella; assembly: GCA_949825045.1. Lineage (NCBI taxonomy): Eukaryota > Metazoa > Arthropoda > Insecta > Lepidoptera > Argyresthiidae > Argyresthia > Argyresthia goedartella. The sequence continues at coordinate 768,916 of OX463834.1, read as the reverse complement.
ATTTTTTTTTTAATATTTGTTACCTCAAAGCTGGTACTATTTATGAACCGATTTCAAAAATTCTTCTTTTAATAGAAAGATTGACCATCCGGTTTGGTCCCATTTTGTGAAACTTTTAATTCAATCCAATTTTTTTTTGTATGACAAAAAAACTAGAGTTATGATATCATCCAAGTAAACTAAATTGCATATTATTGCTTTACTGTGACTTTTCAGTAGTGGTTAAGATCATTGCCAAAAGATGATTTTTGTCTAGAAAAACCGTATATTCGTTTATAATATTGTGTAATACGTGTTGAGTTGACTGACAGACATACAGACAGGTTCCGTAGCCTTGTTTTCGTATATTTTGACGACATTCGCATTCTGACCAGATAGTAAGAAATAGGGCTTGGCTTTCTTAATGATTTAAACTCGGTCAATTATGTGTGGTGGTGGTGTTCACGTTGTTTAAGCTCACTTTTCACTGTGGAATGTAATATATAGGTATTACATTATATCCCATAGTGAAAAATGGGCTTTAACAACCAAGCGACCGAAGCTAGCGGCCCAAAATGTATTTGTCCTACTCTCTGACTTTTCTAGCCTACACCGATTCTAAAGGTACTTCTCAACCTCAAAGAATCGTCAGTGAAATAGTATTTTTTGTCGAGTCAGTTTTTAAGTAAGATTAGTTTAAAATTGCGGACTAATGGCATTACAAAGTTATTGGTGCGGCTACTTTCATACTACATGTACTTAACCAGGTGCATTAATAAATTTGTATGAGGCATTGAAAGACAATGCAGTCGGGTTATTTTATTATAATAATTCCAATTGTTCCTCCGATAAACTTCAAGAGGTCGGTCGGGGGTGTGATGAGGGGGCGTGGGGCGTGGGGCGCGGGGCGCGGGGCGTGGGGGGGGGGGGGGGGGGGGAAGTTGGACATAAAGACCTTACATTAAATTTTAGACTTCTTAGAAATAATATACCTACTATGATATTAACGAATACTCATTATTTGGCTGGCCTGAGTTTTTGTTGTTGCCGTTTTTCACTCGACTAAAAAGCCCACCCACCCACGGCCTTACGAAGCGGGGTAGCGTAATATAAATATCCAACAATTTGTAATGTATAGGTACAAGGTGACATTTAACTGGGTGACCATATTTTGAGGAATTATAGTACCCATCATTATGAACAACTTTTCTTATGGAACCGTCGTGATCAGAGCAACTTCATTTCTCTTATCTCAGTACATTTCCGGCCTAGCGATCACCTGAGTTGAAGTAAGAGGTGGAGTTGAAAATAAAGTTGCTATCATCAAGTCGGCCCCATACTAAAAGTTGTTCAGAATGATGTCCTTAACAACCACTCCACCATACTAATGCAAGGGCACTAAATATGTGGCACTGTGTGCATATAGTACGGGAGCTACAATTTTTCGAGTTATAGACGATATTAAGAGATACTATGACAAGTTTAAAAAAAATAGTTAGTCCCGTTTTTGAATAAACTCAATAAATGTGTTTGATTTGTATGACAGGTACCTTCAATAAACAATTTATCCAAAAAAAAAGAAAAAAGTATGTTCTACATATATGTTTACAAAATTTCATCCAATTCGGTTCAGTGCTTTATTTAGTCTCAGAGTTGACAACGGAAAACAGCCATCGATACATACACACACGCGCACGCACACACGCTAATACATACATACACATTATTTTTTTTCACTTTTTCGGACTAAGTTAACGATAGAGAACCTATCCCCATCAAAATCTCAACCTTGTTTTTTTTTACGATTACAAGACATAGGTAGGTACTTACTTAATTTTCACTTCGTTCAAATCGAAAGTAAAAATGGCTACCTTTGTATGGGAGAAAACACTTAGAGTGCATATATATAATTCTTTATTGCACAGAAAACACAACGGAAAAAATATAACGAACAATAGGTGGCAAAGGTGAGCTTATTTCTAAAAAGAAATTTCTTACAGCTAACCTAAACCTACCATTATTTCGGAGCTGATGGAAACTGAAGGGCTGGTGCACGGGTCCATATTGGCTCAACTAAAGTCTAACTTCCGAAAATGGTCTTACTAACGATTTGTACTCCGAATGATCACTTTTCGTTCATACAATTTCTAGTACTACCGACGAATATCATAACACTCTGGTTTCCGATTTTTTTTATTACTAATATTACTACTAAACTGATCTAAACTCCTAAGTGTTTTTTACCATAATGTTGTCATTCATAAGCATGTTTTTCATAATATTGTTAAAGCATAAGCAATACTGGCCTAACAGTACCATTAGACTTTTGGTTGGTATGTTTAGTTCCAAAGTAGTGTTTTTTGTAGTTTTTACATGTTCTAACCTAACCTAACCTACCTACTGCCCAGATGTCGGTTTTGGTAGCGTCACTGACCTAATAGTATCCTATTCTGACTTATAGGTAGGAAGGTTTCGTTCTGAAAACAGTGTTTTTTGTAGTTTTTACATGTTCTAACCTAACCTAACCTACCCTACCTACTGCCCAGATGTCGATTTCGGTAGCGACATTGACCTAATTAATTGCAATTATCTTTCTACATAACAAATATATGATTTCGAATAATAGTGTAAAAAACAGTTATTTTGAGAAAATATAGGAAAACAAATAGTATCTAGTACAATAGATGTTTATTGTTACCGACATTATGAAGTTGACTGATTCGGAATCAATAACATTAGGAACAGAGTAGTTATTGATAGTGATTGATTGTTAGGATGAAAAATTGTAGTAACAAAATTTTCGGAGTTACAATAATCGAGGTAGAAATTTGAGGTCAACTTTGGCGCACCCCCGGTGCGCACGTGACCTATGTATTGTGCCTTGCATGCTGAACACGATGACATATAACTCATGCACCCTTCATTTTAATATAAGAAGAATAGTTATTTATGTGGGTGTTGCATAATGCCTAATTATGTACAGTCACATACATAACTTTATCTTCATTCATACCCTAATATGGCTACAGTTACCAACATAATCTGTATGTAAAAGTTAGTACTTAGTACAAAATCAATTTGTAGGTCAGTTTGAATAAAATACAATAATAAGCAGTTAAAGTTTTATTTATAATAATAATTATTTACAACATTTTGTATTGTGCAGTGAGAAAACTGCACTTTTTCTGCAGTAGCTGGGATTTTATTTGAAGTCACTGTACTGCTAGGCATAGTTATGTTAATTACTTCATTTTTATTAATGGAGTTAAGTATCTTATTAGATATTTCCACTTTGCTTTGCACAGAGTTGTCTATGTAGCCTTCAGCAACAGTTGTCGACTTCCACCCCCCATGTCGCTTTAAGGTGGTTATGTCTGCCCCAGAATCTATAAGTAAAGTCGCAGATGTTCTGCGAAAGCAGTGCCCGGTGTACAGTTGGGGATTGGGGAGTTCTAAACAATATGTCGCTATTGTCTTGCCCAGTGATCCAAACTTGTTTATACCTACATTTTGGTTGAAGCATTTACCTCCGATGTATTGTACCTGTAAAAATTTGGAATTTGACAGGGTTTGGGGCGTAGTTCAATGTATTTTTTACAAATTTCTGTATAATTTCCTGTTACGGTAAAAGTACGATCCGTTTTATTTTTGGTGTTACGAACAGTTATTACTATGGTATTTTCAAAAATTTTGACATCCTCATATTTCATGTTGTATAATTCTTGTCTGCGGCATGCCCCCATAATGCCAAATATTAGTGCAACCTGAAACAATTAGAGACACAGTAACATTAGAATGAGTAAATTCCAACAGAAAATCAACCACGGAATGCATCTGAAACATATTTTAAGCTAATTTTAACCCTTAATGTGCTAAAAATCTGGGAGCGGGCAGCTGTCACAAATTAATATCAATCTTAATTATTTATTCCACAAAATGTGTAGTGCTCCTTAAGGAGCAAAAATGTAATGTTTTAGTAATTCACTACTCACTTTTTGCATAAGATACAGTTTGTCAGGTGCTTCATTTAAAAATTTCTTGATTTCTTCAGGTAAGAATGTTTTTGATTTCTTTCCTGTATATCCTTCTGATTTGCGTTTGAGAAATGCAATCAGTTTGCAGTATTTTGAAATGTCCACTTCATGTTTGATATTCAATCTACTTTTAAGCATTGAATATATGGTCCACAAAGTACAGGGCTTAAACTTAGTGGATATTTCTTGGAAATATACCAATAGCACGTTTTCAGAGAATGATGTTGCTTTTTTCACGGTTTTCCAATCCATGAAATCTTTGTAGGATTTTTCGTATTGTTTCCGCGACTTTTCCGGCAGCAAATTGTCGGCAACTGTTGTTGCGGCGTCCCTGATATCAAGCGGTGTCTCGCACATTTCCACGTCATTTTCAGAACTCATGCTCACGACGCTATCCACTGCAATTCACTCTCACAAGTCTCACAAAACTTTATTTTCCGTTTTCCGTAAACAAAAAAACAAAACACTGGAAACAAATGACTGACGTTTGTAGTTTTTAAAATCCATAAACAATCTAGACTCGAGTTCTCAAATCGATTGTTATAATTTCAGCATCGAATGAAATGTATGGGAATGGAACATAGATTACTAATCGACTACATAATTCGATAATCGAAAAAACCTACTAATTTTTACTTTTTAAGAAGACGTTCGAAATTTGAACGTAATTAAGGTATCGGTTACCGATATTAAAATGTAAACATTAAGATGCAGCCACAGATACTCATATCTAAATATAGGGCGTTTGCTCATCGATCCTGACCATAAAATAGACATATTAGGGTATGGATGTAGATAAAATACAATAAGTAGGGTAGTTATATACTATTGGATAGCTTATTATAATACGTCGTTGGATTCGTTGGACCGTATGAGTGATATAGGGTATCTGATTGTAGTGTAAAATCCAACACCTCATTTGACGCCATATTATTATAATTAGCTATCCATTAATAAAAATAATGAAGGTGTAGAACTAGCACCTATATATAATTTTTTATTATGTCCATATTTTCTATAGCATTTTTACACTCAAGTCGATAGGCACACCTACATCTCTTTAGGTCAAACATTCGTAAAATCTCATAGTAAAAATTATTTTTTCCAGAAGTGAGCTAGCTATACTTACAAAGCGGTACTCAAAGGTGCGCATTATTTATATGTCATAGTGTACAATAGTTGATGTGTGCACCAGCACATCAGTTTCAATCACTTCCGAAAAAAGGACATGGAGTGTTTTCTCGCATTGAAAAAAAAACATTTTTTTTTCTCTCGCGCGCTTAGCTGCTACCAATGTACTCCGTATTTTAATGATACATAAAGGCAGGTATACCGGACACATTACAATGGTTTTGTGAACAAAAGGGTATTCTACAATAAATACATAAAACCCTCCAGTTGGCATTATTTATGGTCCTTCGAGCCGCCGCCATCACTACCACCGCCCGATACATACTAAATTGAATTGTTTGTACGCCACGCCATTAATTGACATCAATATGTAATCAGTTATGATATATGTTTATGAGTTTACTAAAATGAGTTTACTAAACTTTATGTATAGGTATACTTTATGTGCACAATACTTAATATGATATCACAACGTAGCTTAATTGTTATTTCCTATTTTTTATTGCGTTTTATTGATATTTTTTGGCGTTTTTTCTTTTTCTTGTTAATCTTAAAAAATATTTCAGATTAACATAACTAGGAATTAGGTCACGCCAGGAATTAATTTAGTCATATTTGCTGGCTTTGAGATTAATAAAACTTGAGAATACGAAATTAATGAACGTTGTTCATTAGCTGAGGCGGAGTTGTTTACTATACAATGTGTTGTGTTCGGTTAGGTTGTGTTAGGTTAGGTTAGGTTAGGTTAGGTTAGGTTAGGTTAGGTTAGGTTAGGTTAGGTTAGGTTAGGTTAGGTTAGGTTAGGTTAGGTTAGGTTAGGTTAGGTTAGGTTAGGTTAGGTTAGGTTAGGTTAGGTTAGGTTAGGTAAAGTTAGGTAAAGTTAGGTTAGTAAGGGTTAAGTTAGTTTAGTTGGGGTTAGGTTAGGTTAGGTTAGGTTAGGTTAGGTTAGGTTAGGTTAGGTTAGGTTAGGTTAGGTAAAGTTAGGTAAAGTTAGGTTAGTAAGGGTTAAGTTAGTTTAGTTGGGGTTAGGTTATGTTAGTAAAGGTAAGGTTGAGCTAGTTAAGGTTATGTCGGTCTAGTTAAGGTCGTGCATGGCTAGTTAAGGTGAGGTTAGCCACTCAACCGGAAAAAAAAAAAAAAAAAAAAAAAAAAAAAATTTTTTTTTTCAAAACTTTATTCACATATGACCATGCCCGTACCTTGTCCGTAAAGCAATCGTCGTGCAAAACAACGTATCGTAGCTAGCCAGACGTTCACTCGTTACAAACGGCTAGTTTGGTGCGTCGTATTTGACCGATTACCCGAGTAGCACTGCGCCCTACGGGGCGTACAGAGCGTTTTGGTTCTTTGCTTTGCGGATGATGTGTGTTGTGTTGCGAGGAGAGAATGAATGAAAGAAAATGAAACTGTTTTTCAAAGTTGTGTATTGCGTTGGGAAGGGAAGAGACGGGGAAACGATGTACGGGCAGAGAGCGGCGTCTGAAGAAAGAAACAAACAAAATTGCACATCTTCATCAGCGCGCCGAGCGAAGCGTATAGAGTTGTTCTCTCGTATCTGCCTTCGGCGACGGCACACCGAAAACACAGTTGGTGGACGGCGTGCGCGGTGATATTGAGATTGATTCAATGTCCGCCGCTCGAGACTCTTGAAATGTAAAATTCGAGATCGGTCTCTATCGCACCGGGCGTTCACGTTCATGTCTTTACACGAATCTTGTCAGCCGATAATATTCTAGTCGAAGACGTGTCTCGGTTGAAACGTTCAAAATGGTACGGTCTATCGACGACCACAACCACCAACGCACAAACACAGTTGTTCTGTTGTCTATGCGCAGAGTCTGTTCAGTAGTCACGCTCGACACGCCGGCGACGGGGTGTCGGGTCGCGGACGAGAAACTCACGACGCACACAGCGAAGACAGCTCCCTGGTTGATCCTGCCAGTAGTTATATGCTTGTCTCAAAGATTAAGCCATGCATGTCTCAGTGCAAGCCGTATTAAGGCGATACCGCGAATGGCTCAATATATCAGTTTTGGTTCCTTAGATCTTACTCAGTTACTTGGATAACTGTGGTAATTCTAGAGCTAATACATGCAATCAGAACTCTGACCAGTGATGGAATGAGTGCTTTTATTAGATCAAAACCAATCGACGGAGGGCCTCGCGTCCGATGTCGTTCTTTTGATGAATCTGGATAACTTTTGCCGATCGCACGGTCCCGTACCGGCGACGCATCTTTCAAATGTCTGCCTTATCAACTTTCGATGGTAGTTTCTGCGACTACCATGGTTGTCACGGGTAACGGGGAATCAGGGTTCGATTCCGGAGAGGGAGCCTGAGAAACGGCTACCACATCCAAGGAAGGCAGCAGGCGCGCAAATTACCCACTCCCGGCACGGGGAGGTAGTGACGAAAAATAACGATACGGGACTCTAACGAGGCCTCGTAATCGGAATGAGTACACTTTAAATATTTTAACGAGGAACAATTGGAGGGCAAGTCTGGTGCCAGCAGCCGCGGTAATTCCAGCTCCAATAGCGTATACTAAAATTGTTGCGGTTAAAAAGCTCGTAGTTGCATTTGTGCGCCGCGCTGTCGGTGCACCGCATCCGCGGTGCCACTGACACGTTTGCGGAGCATATGGTCGGTGAGACGCCGGTCAAACGGCGTTTCAATATCAAAATCCTATCGCGGTGCTCTTCAGTGAGTGTCGAGGTGGGCCGACAATTTTACTTTGAACAAATTAGAGTGCTCAAAGCGGGCTCAAAACGCTGCTTGAATATTTCGTGCATGGAATAATAGAATATGATCTCGGTTCTATTTTGTTGGTTTTCAGAACTCCGAGGTAATGATTAATAGGGATAACTGGGGGCATTCGTATTGCGACGTTAGAGGTGAAATTCTTGGATCGTCGCAAGACGAACATCAGCGAAAGCATTTGCCAAAGGTGTTTTCATCAATCAAGAACGAAAGTTAGAGGTTCGAAGGCGATTAGATACCGCCCTAGTTCTAACCGTAAATATGTCATCTAGCGATCCGCCGACGTTACTACAATGGCTCGGCGGGCAGCTTCCGGGAAACCAAAGATTTTGGACTCCGGGGGGAGTATGGTTGCAAAGCTGAAACTTAAAGGAATTGACGGAAGGGCACCACCAGGAGTGGAGCCTGCGGCTTAATTTGACTCAACACGGGAAATCTCACCAGGCCCGGACACCGGAAGGATTGACAGATTAACAGCTCTTTCTTGATTCGGTGGGTGGTGGTGCATGGCCGTTCTTAGTTGGTGGAGCGATTTGTCTGGTTAATTCCGGTAACGAACGAGACTCTAGCCTGCTAAATAGGCGTCGTCATTTAGGTGTGTGTAGCTTCGGTTGCGCAACTCACTGGCGACGTATTAAAATTCTTCTTAGAGGGACCGGCGGCTTCGAGCCGCACGAGATTGAGCAATAACAGGTCTGTGATGCCCTTAGATGTCCTGGGCCGCACGCGCGCTACACTGAAGGAATCAGCATGTTCTCCCTGGCCTAGAGGCCCGGGCAACCCGCTGAAACTCCTTCGTGCTGGGGATTGGGGTTTGCAATTATCCCCCATAAACGAGGAATTCCTAGTAAGCGCGAGTCATAAGCTCGCGTTGATTACGTCCCTGCCCTTTGTACACACCGCCCGTCGCTACTACCGATTGAATGATTTAGTGAGGTCTTCGGACCGACACGCGATGGCTTCACGGCCGTCGGCGTTGTTGGGAAGTTGACCAAACTTGATCATTTAGAGGAAGTAAAAGTCGTAACAAGGTTTCCGTAGGGGAACCTGCGGAAGGATCATTAACGTATTCGTGTGGTGCGGTTGGTGTTAATTCACTCGCTCATCATGTGGCATATGACAACGATCATTCGACAACAAAACAATCTCTCTCGGCGGAGCCGCTTCGCGGCGGCGACGCGACGAGAGCCTCGCGAGACCGCGCGTTCGAAAGGACGCAAGAGACGCTCGATGGGCAGAGAATCCGCGCCCGGAGTCTCTCGGACTCGCGTTGTAACCACGCGGTGAGTGGGCGGCCCGAACGGGTCGTTCATTCGTTATTTTTTTTTACACTTTTCTCTGTACGACACATCGAAACAATTGCCAAAATCATTACCCTGGACGGTGGATCACTTGGCTCGCGGGTCGATGAAGAACGCAGTTAACTGCGCGTCATAGTGTGAACTGCAGGACACATTTGAACATCGACATTTCGAACGCACATTGCGGTCCGTGGAGACACATCCAGGACCACTCCTGTCTGAGGGCCGGCTGCATAAAATCTAATGCCACACTGCGCTCAACCAACCAACCGACTCGCGTTGGGTGGGCTGGGCGCACATGACGGTATCGTTTCGGCTTCATTGACGAGATCGTCCGTTTAAAAATCGACACACCAGAGATGCGCACTCGTCCTTGTACGCGTGTGCGTCGACGCCCGGTGGCGACTCGTCGATAGATATCACTCGAATCGAACTGAGCACTGCCGCCGCGGGGTCTTCGCGCACGCTGACGAACGCGTCATCGAGTAGGCGGACTCGACGTCCGTCGCGCGGACGGATATCGTGTCTGCCTCCACTTTTATCGTTGGCCTCAGATCAGGGAGGATTACCCGCCGAATTTAAGCATATTAGTAAGCGGAGGAAAAGAAACTAACCAGGATTTCCTTAGTAGCGGCGAGCGAACAGGAAAGAGCCCAGCGCCGAATCGCGCGGTTGTAACGGCCGCGCGACATGTGGTGTTCGGGAGGTTCCGTTTTCTCGTCGTCGCGACTCCTGTCCAAGTTCGTCTTGAACGGGGCCGTTTTCCCGTAGAGGGTGCCAGGCCCGTAGTGACGGAGGGCGGCGGCGAGAGGGACTCTCCTCAGAGTCGGGTTGCTTGAGAGTGCAGCCCTAAGCGGGTGGTAAACTCCATCTAAGGCTAAATATTACCGCGAGACCGATAGCGAACAAGTACCGTGAGGGAAAGTTGAAAAGAACTTTGAAGAGAGAGTTCAACAGTACGTGAAACCGTTCAGGGGTAAACCTGCGAAACTCGAATGAACGAACGGGGAGATTCATCGTCACTCGGCGGAGCGGTGGGGCGTGTTCGATGTCGTCGGCCTCGGCCGGCGGCACGGCGCGCCTCGCCCGCGCCCGTCGACGGCGTGCACTTCTCCCTCAGTAAGACATCGCGACCCGTTCGCTGTCGGCCTAAGCGCCGCTCGGGAGCCCTGCGGCCTTGCGGCCGTAGGACCGTGGCGGTGGCCGGCCGGCTGGCGGACGGTATACCAAGGAAACGCGCACGCGCACAGCGCGTCCGGCACGACGCAAGCGAGCGTCGCGTCGACTCCCGCCCTATGGTGCGGCTGTTGGCGCGGCGTCCGCTGTTGTCGCGGCCGTCTCGTCTCGGACCGTGCGCGTCTCGGTCTGCGATGATTCAGTTTCGGGCACTCGCAGGACCCGTCTTGAAACACGGACCAAGGAGTCTAGCATGTGTGCGAGTCATCGAGTACAGTATGTATAAACTCACAGGCGCAACGAAAGTGAAGGCGCGCGCTAGCCGCGCGCTCAGGGAGGATGGAGTCCGGTCTCGGTCGGTCTCTCGCACTCCCGAGGCGTCTCGTTTCCAATCTGTGAATGCAGGCGCGCTCTGAGCACAGATGCTGGGACCCGAAAGATGGTGAACTATGCCTGGTCAGGTCGAAGTCAGGGGAAACCCTGATGGAGGACCGTAGCGATTCTGACGTGCAAATCGATCGTCGGAACTGGGTATAGGGGCGAAAGACTAATCGAACCGTCTAGTAGCTGGTTCCGTCCGAAGTTTCCCTCAGGATAGCTGGCGTCGATGTGTAACAGTCTCATCCGGTAAAGCGAATGATTAGAGGCATTGGGGCCGAAACGACCTCAACCTATTCTCAAACTTTAAATGGGTGAGAACTCCGGCTTACTCGAACGATGAAGCCGGAGATCTGATGACGGTGCCAAGTGGGCCAATTTTGGTAAGCAGAACTGGCGCTGTGGGATGAACCAAACGTAGTGTTAAGGCGCCTAAAAAACGCTCATGGGACACCATGAAAGGCGTTGGTCGCTCATGACAGCAGGACGGTGGCCATGGAAGTCGGAATCCGCTAAGGAGTGTGTAACAACTCACCTGCCGAAGCAACCAGCCCTGAAAATGGATGGCGCTGAAGCGTTTTGCCTATACTCTACCGTTACCGGCATGTGCGGCGCTTCGTGCGTCATTAAGCCGTAACGAGTAGGACGTGCGCGGCGGTGAGCGCAGAAGGGTCTGGGCGTGAGCCCGCCTGGAGCCGCCGTCGGTGCAGATCTTGGTGGTAGTAGCAAATACTCCAGCGAGGCCCTGGAGGACTGACGTGGAGAAGGGTTTCGCGTGAACAGTAGTTGCTCGCGAGTCAGTCGATCCTAAGCTCAAGGAGAAATCTTATGTCGATGCGGTGTGTTTTATTCTTATTTATAATATAGATAAATAACACCCTTTGAGCGAAAGGGAATCCGGTTCCTATTCCGGAACCCGGCAGCGGAACCGTTTCAATAATCGTTCCCTCGTTTCTGACGAGAGTTCGACGGGGTAACCCAAAGTGGCCTGAAGACGCCGCCGAGAGGTCCGGGAAGAGTTTTCTTTTCTGCCTGAGCGTTCGAGTTCCATGGAATCCTATAGCAGGGAGATATGGTTCGGAACGCGAAGAGCACCGCATTTGCGGCGGTGTCCGGATTCTCTCTGCGGACCTTGAAAATTCAGGTGAGGGATGTACGTGGAGATGTCGCGCCGGTTCGTACCCATATCCGCAGCAGGTCTCCAAGGTGAAGAGCCTCTAGTCGATAGAATAATGTAGGTAAGGGAAGTCGGCAAATTGGATCCGTAACTTCGGAATAAGGATTGGCTCTGAGGACCGGGGCGTGTCGGGTTTGGAGGGGAAGCGGATGCGGCCGGTGCCGTGCCTGGTCGATGCTCGTTCACGCGGGCGGACTCTGGGCGCGCGCTCCGGAGTTTCGCGGATCCTCCTAGCCGTAAGGCCGCGTTGGTTTCGTCTCGTGCGCGACCGGCGCGGTTCTGTACGACCGCCGTTCAACGGTCAGCTCAGAACTGGCACGGACAAGGGGAATCCGACTGTCTAATTAAAACAAAGCATTGCGATGGCCCTCGCGGGTGTTGACGCAATGTGATTTCTGCCCAGTGCTCTGAATGTCAACGTGAAGAAATTCAAGCAAGCGCGGGTAAACGGCGGGAGTAACTATGACTCTCTTAAGGTAGCCAAATGCCTCGTCATCTAATTAGTGACGCGCATGAATGGATTAACGAGATTCCCACTGTCCCTATCTACGCTCGCTCGCTCGACCTACTAATCCACGATGCCTCGGGCCAACCCCCCACCTTCAAGGGGCCCAACGGCGTGTCAAACATCGATATCACCTTTACCAGCCGCGGCGTTCGAGTCCGGGACTGGACCGTCCACGACAACAGCAGCCTCAGCGACCACCAACTCATCACGTTTAAGGTTGGCGCAGGGGGCCGGGTCGAGGGGCAGCAGTGTCTGGCTGGCGGCGAGGGGCTGCCGAGGAGGTATAGGGAACGTGGAGTGGACTGGTCCAGATTTGAATCGGCGATCCAAGAACGAGTGGCAAGAATGAACACACGAGTGTCTGCGCCAGAGTTATGTAAAGAGTTTACATGCGTGATTGAACGGTCGGCGATGGAATGCATGGGAACTCGGCGCGACACAAATGACAGAGGCTATGAATGGTGGAGCGATAAATTGGACGAACTCAGGAAAAACCACAACCGCCTCCGGCGGGCGTGGCAGAGCGCGAGGCGACAAGGCGGGCTGGTAGAAGAGCGGCGACGAATGAAGTTCAATGATGCCCGACAGAGGTACCGCCGGGAGATAGCGGCGGCAGAGACGGCCCACTTCAGGGATATGGCCAACACGGGTAACCTCAATCCGTGGGGGCAAGCATATCGTCTGGCAAGTGGGCGGACTCGGCCACCGCAGAACGTTATTAACGGGACAGCGTTGGTCGAGGGGTTCTCCGAGGACGCGAGCACAGCTATGCGGCGCGTCTTAGAGGCCTTGTGCCCAGACGACTCTGATGCCTCAGACACGGTGCATCACACCCAGGTCCGCGTATTTGCTCGTGCTGCGCCATCGGGTACCGACTCTCCGTCGTTGTCGCAGGAACGCCTGCAGGCCATAGTCAAGGCCCTGCCTAACACGGCTCCGGGACTTGACGGAATTACGGCGCGAATGGTGAAATACGTATGGAAAGCGGCTCCAACTGAGATGACGTACGTGTATAATCGGTGTATTGCTGAGGGAATTTTCCCTCAACAATGGAAGGAGGGAAGACTGTGCGTCCTGCCGAAGGGCAATGATAAGCCTCTGACCGACCCTAAGGCCTATAGGCCGATTACGCTGCTGTCTATCCTGGGCAAGACGTTAGAGCACGCTATGCTGTCCTGCGCCCCACAGATAAGAAGGAGTATATCCGAGCACCAGCATGGCTTCATGCCCGGCCGCTCCACCGTCACGGCACTCAATGCTGTCATCCGGCGCGCACAGACCACTACAGAGAGTTTCGTCCAGGCCATTTTCCTGGACATATCGGGCGCCTTCGATAACGCATGGTGGCCGATGATTTTGCTGAAGGCGAAACAAGGGGGTATTCCGCCAAACATCTACCGGATGCTGGTGGACTACTTCACCGACCGTCGCGTGGGGCTGTTCGTCGGCCCCCTTGTGGAGTGGAAGGTGTCAACTATGGGCTGCCCACAGGGCTCAGTCGTGGGACCCTCTCTGTGGAACGTACTAATGGACGACCTACTGCGATTGCCACTACCTGCAGGCACATCGCTCATAGCCTACGCGGACGACGTAACGGTCTTGATAGAGTCGAGTAGGCGTGCCGACATAGAGGCTAAAGCGTCATCAACGCTAGCCAGCATCGCCGCTTGGGGGACGCGGAACCGACTGGCCTTCTCACCGTCAAAGTCCATGGCTATGACGATGAGAGGCGCGGGCAATAGTAAGAGAGGTGCTACAGGACCGATTAAACGAACTCTCGACATCGTCAGGCATCCCCCCAAGCTCAGGATGAACGGGGACCCTATCAAATCGGTTCAACAGGCGAAGGTGCTGGGGGTCGTATTCGACGTGGGCCTAACGTTCTCGCCGCATGCGTTATACATCGGCGAGCGCGCGGCCAACTGCTTCGGCAAGATGGCCCGCGTATCGGCATCGAGCTGGGGGGTGCGCTACCCCGCACTGAGGTTACTCTATGCGGGGACGTACACCGCAACAGTAACGTATGCGGCTGCGTGCTGGTATAGGAGCGCCGGATTACACACGCAGCGGAAAACGCTCTTGCGCACGCAAAGGCCGGCACTGGTGCTTCTCACCAAAGCCTATAGGTCGTGCAGTACGGCTGCGCTGCCTGTGCTGGCGGGGGGTACTCCCGGCGGATCTGGAAGTGGTCAACGCCGGGCGGCGGGGCGAGGCTTGCGAGGGAGCGACTGGTAGGGAGAGGGCAGCCAGCAAGAGGCGGATCTACGAAGAGGTAGTTGCCCTGTGGCAGGAGCGATGGCTGGAGGATATGAAAGGTAGAGAGTTGTTCCGTTACTTCCCGGACGTGGCGGCTCGACTCAAGGCAACTTGGGTGGAGCCGGACTATGAAACCTCGCAGATCCTGACGGGACATGGATGTTTCAGGAAAAGACTGTACGACATGGCTCTGTGCGAGACGAATGTGTGCGAGTGTGACAAGATAACGGACGAAGATTTGGACCATGTCTTGTGGAACTGCCCGCTGTATGCAGACGAAAGGAATGCAATGCTGAATGGGATAACCCGTAAAGATGAAGGGCCAGTACATTACTCTGACCTTGTATCGTCCAGAGCGAACTTCGCCCAACTGCGTGCTTTTGCGCGCAGTTGGCATGCCAAGAGGAGCCAGTGGGAGATTGGATAGACGGGAGGCGCTCACACACATATATATTATAGCGAGTATTTAGCACACACCGACACCTGACACGCACAGCACACATCACATGACACACCTCTGTCGAAAGACCCGCCCGACAGGGGCACAGCGGGAACCACGGGTCCCGCTGTTTGACAAGGGTACCACGGGCGTCCGGGGAGCCCCTCTATAGCTTACTATAGAGCCCCGGACATGCGGTCGGATTCGTGGTGGTTGTGGTTTCGGCTGTCGGGGCGGGCACGTTGTCTGCCTGGTAACGTCGCCAGGCGCCTGCCCCACAAACAGCAAGTTTTCTGTTAGTCTCGGCTGGCAGAAGGCGGGGTTTGGTAGCCCTTAGTTGGAAGCCTTGTGTGGGCCTCGGCCATCCTTGGGTGGTTGGGGCTCTACATCGCCTACATCATCCAGGCCTGGTTGCCGCTAGGCAACAAGTGACTTCAGCTAGGAAGTTGCCGGCCTACTCAGCCGCGCTAGGTTCTCTGTTGGAATGAGTAGCTGGGCGCAAGCACGGCGGGAGGGGAGCGTGCCTTACAGCTCGGCAGCCATTGTCCAGAAATGGAGGAGGAGGAGGGAGCATACAATACCTGCTCGCGGTACCCACCCGTTCGCTGGGGAGGGAGTCTTCAACTCCCGGGGCCGCTCACCCACTCACTTAATGAGTACCAACGCGCGCACTCTGCTCCGTTGGCGGTATGATCCCACCGGAAAGGGATCCCTGCCTTTTGCAGGTACAGCGGCTGCTCAATTATAACCCTTGGGTTGGTGTCGAGCTGCCGCTATACAAATTAAAATTTTTGAAATAGGATTAGCAAAGTGGGAATTGTCCCTATCTACTATACGAGGAGGTATAGGGAACGTGGAGTGGACTGGTCCAGATTTGAATCGGCGATCCAAGAACGAGTGGCAAGAATGAACACACGAGTGTCTGCGCCAGAGTTATGTAAAGAGTTTACATGCGTGATTGAACGGTCGGCGATGGAATGCATGGGAACTCGGCGCGACACAAATGACAGAGGCTATGAATGGTGGAGCGATAAATTGGACGAACTCAGGAAAAACCACAACCGCCTCCGGCGGGCGTGGCAGAGCGCGAGGCGACAAGGCGGGCTGGCGGAAGAGCGGCGACGAATGGAGTTCAATGATGCCCGACAGAGGTACCGCCGGGAGATAGCGGCGGCAGAGACGGCCCACTTCAGGGATATGGCCAACACGGGTAACCTCAATCCGTGGGGGCAAGCATATCGTCTGGCAAGTGGGCGGACTCGGCCACCGCAGAACGTTATTAACGGGACAGCGTTGGTCGAGGGGTTCTCCGAGGACGCGAGCACAGCTATGCGGCGCGTCTTAGAGGCCTTATGCCCAGACGACTCTGATGCCTCAGACACGGTGCATCACACCCAGGTCCGCGTATTTGCTCGTGCTGCGCCATCGGGTACCGACTCTCCGTCGTTGTCGCAGGAACGCCTGCAGGCCATAGTCAAGGCCCTGCCTAACACGGCTCCGGGACTTGACGGAATTACGGCGCGAATGGTGAAATACGTATGGAAAGCGGCTCCAACTGAGATGACGTACGTGTATAATCGGTGTATTGCTGAGGGAATTTTCCCTCAACAATGGAAGGAGGGAAGACTGTGCGTCCTGCCGAAGGGCAATGATAAGCCTCTGACCGACCC